>QLOR01000109.1:0-14655 GCA_003313825.1 Sarcodon aspratus
CCCATCGTAAACCATCGAGCAGCATTGGCTTCATATGACCGGTAGGCAGCATAGATAGTTTCGCGCTCAACACCCTCTCCTGAAGACTGAATCAGTCCATCACACTCGCTGTAGAAATATAAAATCAATTATCAGGTATCTAAAAACACAAAGGTCAGAACTCACATCAGAAAATCCCGTTCAGTTGACAAAATATTAGTAAAATCTCCTGCAGCAGCAGCAGCAGCAAGTTTCTTCTTGAGAGATATTGCCAGAGTGGGAACTTCAGGACCACGAAGTACAAACCTATGAGCAGTCTGGCCTTTGGTGGATTCCACTAGCACCTCATTTGTAAGATATTCCATTGTAAATTTAGGATTCCTGGGTGGCAAATGCGACGACCATTGCGCGGCCCAGATGCGGGGAGGCAGAAATAAAAAGGCAGAAATAGACAGGCTGCGCTGCAATGCGGAAGAACCTGACACAATAGGCTGGTTGGACTCAGAGCCCATAGGTACGGGGATCTGTAGATGTTAATAAAATTAGAAAATGTTTGCGCCAGATACTTGTAATATCCCTTACAGCAGGAGGTACTGGTCTGGACGCACCAAAAACTGTAGGTTGGCTAGAATCCATAACCACATGGTTCTGTGACAGCTGCTAAGTCAGAAGTGTTTTCATTGAAACGTAAAAAAACACAACTCACTTCATTAGGTATCGCAGCAGCCTCAATCTGGCTAGAATCCCTAACTGTATGATTCTGTGACGGCTGCTAAGTCAGAAACATTTCATTCAAGCATAAAAGATACAATTCACTGCATTAGGTACTGCGGCAGCCTCAGCCTGGCCAGAGTCCGTAACTGCACGATTCTGTGATGGCTGCCAAGTCAGAAAATTTTTCACTGAAATATAAAAATTGCAATTCACCGTGTTAGGTACCACAGCAGCCTCGATCTGAGATTGGGATGAGGCACTGGCCTGTTCACAGCCATCAATACATGTGAGTCCACCAGCCAACTCATTCTCATCAACCACGTCAGAATCATCGTGAAATATCGAGTAAGCACGTTGGGAAAGGCATGAATGCAAAACAGGAGTATTACTATCTGTAGCGAACCGTGCAACAACTGGGTGATGACGAATGACTGGCACACCCATGAGTACGAGAAACTTTTTGATCGCCGAATATCATGACTTACGGAAGTGAAGGACAAATCTGCCATTGTCAATACACATATTTGGATTGGCAAAGTATGTGCGGTCCCTCACCAGACTATCAACTGTATGACCCTGTTGAATAGGCATTTTGCGCAGCCTAACTTGCTGGTCGGACGGGCGAGGGCAGCCCTTGTTGACAAGTCCCAGAAGCTGGAGTGCTTGTGTTTCATGGGGTAAGTAAGATGATGAGGGTCCTTGGCTGGGTCCACCAAATTGGTAAGCAAGCGGTGAATTCTGCATATCGTCAATGATGCGTGGGATGAGATTGATGATTTGCATAGTTGGCAATAAATCATAATGAAAGATGAGATGATGTTCATGGAGGAAGGCATTAAATGAGTCTTTATGAAATTGGTAGAGGTAGATGTCGGTGGTAATTTCCTGTTCAATTGTTGAAGGTGTAAAATTGTCAGTGATAAAGTGAAGACTCACCTGTGGAGGGTATACTTTGATAGTCACTTTGTAAGCAGTCTGTGACTGCCCATCAGGGTGGAAGATCTCAGTGACACATTGGTGAATATCCTCTCGTCTGTTTCCTGGCGGGGGTAGTTCGGGTGGATGCACGGCAAGTCCTCGAGTACGATGGCGACCACGAATGGGCAGTGGCACCTGTTGAGGAGCGCTCACAGCAGAAGAATTAAGTCTCTGCTGATTTATTTGTCCAGCGAGACTAACACTAGTATTATTGAAGCCTAGGAAGGGCTGCGAAGAACTCGCTGATGCAAAAGCAGTAGCTGATGGATGTCCCTGGGGTGGTGCAACAGGTAAGGTTCCAGAGAATGGTTGATGACTCTGGTATGGTGTAATAGGTGCTACATTGGGAAGTGGTGCGGCCAGGGGTAGCAAGGCTGCAGGCGAGACCAATAAAGGCTGGGAGCTCGGAATGGGCACCGCAGAAGCTGTTGGCTGGAGTTGGGATACCATAGCATGCATTTGAGCAATTTGCTCCCGAAAGCGAGCAAGCTCTTTGGCTGAAGGGGTGGTCATTGATGTCCAATTATAGGTGAAATAGGGTAGAAGCAGTAAATGAAAGGATTGGGAGATATAGGGCAAATGAGTGGGAAATGAGCACAAGCACAAATGAGAGAAACAAATGTGGGTGATTGAGACGATAGATGAAAGAATGAAAGAAGGGGGGTTGGGCTGAGCCATGGTATATTCAAATAAATTGTTGGGCCACCTCTAAACCACCTGGCAGTGGTGGTCAATCCAAGGTCAATCGGCCAATCCCTATCAGGAAATCTCGTGTTCATACTAAAAAACCACCCACTACCAAAAAAACCACCCAGTAAAACCAGATGGTACACCCAACTTCAGAATATAATACATTTTATAACACACTTTCTGAGTGGAACCTGTATACAATTGGCAGTTACATCCACCAGCACCAGACAAATTTAATATAATTCTGTAAAGTACCTACCATAATTTAGCGAAATACACAGACACATACCACAAGAAGGGTGGGAAAATCAGCACAAAACCGAGCAGTACACAACAAATCTTCACCAAAATATGCATGCCAGATACCTCAGGCAGAGTGGGATAATTTTCCTTGAAAAATGCTGTCATAATACATACTCTCATAGATCAGCGTGCGATTCGACCTACATTGAACTCTGTGCTCCTATACCTCAGTCCTCAGTCCTCAGATTCTCAGTCCTCATTTCATATCCATATCAAGAAAGTATTTATGGTGCGACCACATGTAGATGTGGCCTGGTGACCGTATTAGTACAGATGGAGTAACCCTATGATAGCCGATAAAAGTGTTAAGTACCGTGACGTACATAACGATCGAGAAGCCACGAAGAGGAGCACGAAGAACGATCAGAACTCTGGTTCAAGCTCGGAATAATATGATACTGACGGTCGCGAGCAGCTGAACAGCTTTCAATAATGGCATTCAAATGATTGGTGATTCGTGAATACAGGACTCGGGACCCAACAGGAGATCCGCGATGAAAATGGTGTACAAGAGAAGTTTCAGTGTTTGGGGCTTGAATGAAAATCGTGCAGGCAGCTGAGCACATCTTTTACATCTTAGCTAGACATTGAAACTGAACAACGGGAGTCCCATATTTGCAATTATGTACGCCCGAGATTTTAGAAGTTTAGATGTCCCGACAAGGTTTAGAAGCAGGCGCTTCTTTTCTGGACACAAGGGGATCACCTAAACAGAGCGCACACGAGTTTGCCAAAATCTTCACCTCAGACCTATTGCTATCTGGGACAAGCAATTGGCCATGAATGGAACGTTCAAGCACAACGAGGTGCGCGGATTGCGACGCCCTTGCATGTATAAATATACTTAAAACCTATCGCCCTCGTCCGCAAAAGTACACTCTTGTACCAGATAACTCTCCCCTCCATTTGCTCGAGACTCACTGGATAATGGGATCAAAAGGCATCGTCATCTTTACCATTGCTTGCTGTTAGTGATCCCTAAGTCTATCCTCTGATAACTCTACTTATCCTATTTATCAGTGTCACTCTTGACATTAGCAGCGCCTGTCCCAGAGCCAATACCTGTGGCTGTAGATGACATTGATGCTCGAATCTGCGCGGAGTCATGCTCCTAGTAATAAGTAAGCACTTATTCGCCACCGTCTCACACTCGGCCTAACAATGTATGATATTTAGCATGACCCTTATGTCCGTCAATTGCCGTATACCGCACTTCCCTTCATACCTGCCCTGTTTCGACCACATTTGAACCTATTGCATTCGCGGGATTTCGTTCGCTGCCCGTCGCATTGTATTTATACTATGGCTGGATTCGACCACATTTGTCTTATACATAAGGATCCCGTATTTCATATACTTTGTATGTTGTCCGCACATCAGAGCACTGTATTACTACCATAGGTCGTGGAATTTATCGACAATCTATTATCTGTACTTTTTTTTGTGCCGTGCTCAAGGCCGCCCTAGGAATTTGTGAAAAGCGTGTTAGAATGTCGACTCTATGTGGTAAGCGCTGGTGTTTATCCCATGTTACGTCACGTGATCACAAATCGTCTATGGTAGACAGCTTTCATATTCGACAGCTGATGTGACGCGGCCTGTGACAACGCTTACCCAGGAACGTCGCGAACACCTTTGCTCCACCATCACCCTCAATTTCACTTTCATATCCTGTCGTGTGTTCATTTGTGATTGGTTCAGTCGTCTCAGCAGTAAACATTAACTCATTGGCAATTGATGCGTCGCATTTGCCTTCCGCTGGCTGGATCTGGTTTTCATCATGCAGGGGCTCAGATGGAGGTGCAGGACTGAAGTCACTGAGCTCAGATGGAGAACAGGACTAATAGATCTGCCAAGCCTGGGCTGTTCTTTGGGCTAGTAAGAGCAGAGGTGGGCTGAGGATGAGAGGATGGACACTACATGTATTTACTTATTATATAATGAAAAGATGGATCATAGTCTTTGAAACTCACATTTTCTTTGCCATCTGGAAGTGAGCCTCTGTAGTTTGACCAGGATCCGAGATTCTTCAAGTCCCCAAACTTGTGTTTGGGCATTGTCAGAGGGGATTTCCGATCGCAACTCACAATTTCGGGCAATTTTGGCCTCGCAAAGCTATCTAGTGCTGGCATTTCACTAAATTAAATATTCCATTGTCACAGATTTATTCTAAATGACACAATTCACCTTTCTGTGCTAAGGAAAACATTATAAACAACGATTAGCGAGACTAGATGGCTTCGCAGTGGACAAGTCACGGTTGGTCATGTGACGCTGTCGAATATGAAAGCTGTCTACATGCTTACTCGGAAGTTAACGATCTATACTTGCCTGTCAGAATATTTAAATTAGAGGAGCGAATCCAAGCAAATTTCTATGCCATTTTTCAATGTTTTGTGGAATTTCTTCCAACGGAATTGCCAATTTTGACTGGTGCCAGCGGTAACCATTTTGCATTTCACCGGCTCGCATAGTTGAATGCTATTGAATGTTGGTGGAAAGATGGTGTAAAATCCATAAATTAGTGGGGCAAGTGGACGTTATCGCAATTGACACCCCTAAAATCAGCCAACTTGAAAAATGTGCTTGCGGCCAATTCCTTGACTTTAGTAGTGAGATCTAGAGTAATCAAACACAGAAATTTGAAATATATTTTCAAACCAATGAAACCACCGCTGCGGGCGCCTACACGGTCTCAATTAATCAAGATGCCACAAGGTAATTGATGCCTGGCAAGAAAGACGGCGTTTCAGCTGACAAAATTCATTTGAGCAATCAAATTAAAATTTTATACCCTATAGGAGTCAATCAATTGGCAAATTTATATGGCTACATTTTATTCATCTGGCCAGCATTCGGGAGAAATTGCTCCTGCCAACCGGAAAGCTTGTCTTCAACCTCCTCGCCCGAGGCTCGCATTAGAGGAAACGGATATTCGGTGGAATGTAACAAATACATCTGTTCTGCTCCGACGGACAGACGCGGACGGTCTACCATAAAAAATATCGGTTGCACTAGCACTGAGTTCTAGCATAGAAGTATTTGCTCAAGTTATATCCCATCGAGAGGAATGTATAAACATTATGCCGTGGGTCGCACATATACAACGCTATCTGATGTGTACCAAATTTGAATGCCATTTATGTTTCGTTGCAGAATTCAACCCATTCAGGTCGACGGCGAGGTTGGCGCCGGACGGGCTATTTGGAAATTTTTGGGGATAGCAAGTTACAATAATTCACGGATCTTTATCGAGTCGGACTATGATCTGCGCCCGAACAGCCACCTTTATCCGCAGCTGCCCATAGAATTTGAAATACATATCTCGCCACCAGTAACGATGTGTCCGTGATTGGCAGATTTGTGAACGCTAGCTACTTATAATCAACCTTGGTATAGTTATATAGGAACAGCACAAGAACAGGTGAATTACACGGATGGAGGCGGGTGGTGCAATGGTACCGGATCCCGAGAAAAGAGGATTTCAGTTTTGAAAGGAGAGTGTGAGTTTATCTAATAATCATCGGCTCGGCTTTTTAAAGTGTCGTCATCGTTTCGCTCCAGCACGAACCCGCGTCTGTGTTGATTCGAAGACTCGGTCATCCGAATCTAGAAGGGCCAGAGGGTCAAAAAAGAAAAAAAAAACTCGTGAAAAGGCACTAGTAGCCACACAAAAGCCGAAACGAATACGTACGTAGATTTCCACTCCAATTACATGAAATACAAGGGCGACCCACATGGCCATCCCGAATGTGAGTCTAACGGCCGAGGCATAGCTGAGTCCGTCTCCCCTGGCTGCGGCACGAACCGCAACAAAGACATTCGCAAGGTTAACGCCGGATTGTGTGCACTGCGGGTATGTTGTATTGACGGCGTTCACATCGGTCATAACGTATCGAAGTTGGTCACAGCTCCAGACCTATCGAAAAGGAGAAGTCAGCATTTTCTTTTTGAGTATGAGGTGGTCTCCGTTAATAGTACCGCATGATAAGTGCCCATGTCACCAACTATGTGACGGGATGCCAGGGACGCCAGTCGCGCGGTGACCGGTACAGACGCATATGTCACTGTGCCTGCAGGGAAGTACAATATTCGTTACTGCCTCATAACCAGTGTACGACAGCAATGGGCGTACGAAGCATCCACTTCCTGTGTTTTCTGGTCCGTCTGACATTTATGATACCCATTGCAGAAGAGAAAATGATTAAGATGCCATCCAGGTAGAAAGAAGACTGGACGTTCAAATCTCCCCCAAATCTATTGTCGCCATCTTTAGAGGTTGGTATTTGAAATGACCATATCGGGTTGTACACTTACGCGCGTCGGCCGACAATTGATCCTGCAATTGTTGAGGGTATTAAGAGTACAAGAACACAGTAACCATTGACGTGATGGAAGATCATCGTTCTCTTTGGACCCATAGAATTAATATATATATTAGCATAACGTCAAGTAAATCTGAAGCTTACCCGGCGAATGGCTGGAATAAACTGGAATACCGCAAAGATTCCACTAACTGAAGAAAAACAGGTATAGCACTTGTTAATGATCATTTATGAAGTTGGACCCACTTATTGATAAGTAGACATGGATGATGACAGAAGGTTTATACACGCTTTGCCGGTACCAGAACCATTCCCCTTGATGGTGGCGTGTTCAGGACAAGGGTTGGACGCTGATTTGCAGGAGTCTACCAACCTGAAACGGTCAAGTCACGTATATTTGCTGGGTTCATCATGATGGTGCGCGCGAGACAGAACCCAACCAGTGCACCCCCGAACAAAATTACTGGTAGAATTCCAGCTAGAAGTCAGCTTGTCATGCGGATGCACAACGAACCTCACGCACATAATGCAAGGCTGTATTTCTCCTTGAAGCCGAGGATCCAGCTGACGGCATTGTAAAAGTTGGAGAGGCTTTCAAAGCGAGATTTTGTTGGATGGGGGGCCGCAGCGAATTGGGGTGGCATTGCGCTTTCCGCATAGTATGACGACTCTCCCTTTGCGGAGAAGATAGATGGCGGCACTCCGAGGTCGTAGGACTCGTGTGGTAGACTGGCTATGGTGTGGTCTATCCTTCGGGTATTGGCCTGCATTACTAGTAGATGATAGTGAAGAGAGTCAGATCATCGACTCGGACTGGGGCTCAAATTCTCCCGTCCATGAGAAGTCCTGAATCCAGAAAGCCCTCGGGCCTCCGCCTGGCACGGGATTTTTCAGTTGCCAAAACGATCTCCATCTCGAACTTGGATTCTAGAGTCGGGGGTTAATGGGTGGAGATCGCGCTCTCAAACTTCCCTGCGAAAAGGTGCCTCGTAATTATTAGCAATTATCGGGTTGCTACTACAGAGTATGTTCTTGCGCACGTTGTCAAAGTTTTTGTGTGGCATTTTAACAGGGCCCCAATTTGGTTTAGCTAATATGCTTTTCACACCGTTATGAGTTTAGTAGCCGGTTTTACTAGTTTTCCTCTCATGCTGACGCGCTGACGAGTCGTACATGGCCAATGATTGAATAAACGCTAATTTTACGCGTGGTGGTTAGAGTTCTAATTGTGAAGTCGGTGAGCGCGGGGTTGTTACGGTAATAATAATAGTTATTTGGTCACCAGTGACAACGTATGATATTTCTTCTAGGAACCTTATCGTGCATCCGGGCGCAACCAATCAGCACCTTTATGCCCCATCTAGAGGTGCCTTAAGCTTGATCATATTCTCTATAGCTGTGGTTTGATCGAAAAACCCTCCAAAAAGTAATATTCCTCCCGGAACTGTCTTTTCCCCGTTTCGATCATTCGTCTTTCTGAACGACTTGGTCTATAGCTATACTCTCTCTCTCTCTCTCTCTTTCGTTCGCTCCTTGTACTCTATACTCTAATGGATTCTCCAATCTCTCGCGACCTCGACCTGCCACCTCCCGCTCATCTTCCTTCACCTATCACTTCGTCCCAACTACCCCCGACTCCGCCTCATTATATCATCCCCGCACGCGAAATCACTGCTGATCGGGAGGCTCCTTTGGGAATAACAAGGCGCACTGGCAGCGTCTACAAGGGTCTCTGGAATAACAGTCTTGTTGCCGTCAAAGTGCTCCCAAATGAAACAGTTGTCGATGTAGGTTCTATTTTCTCTTATCAATTCTAACCTCGGATGTTTAACGATAAAGCCGTCAATACTGCAGACTCTGTTCGATCGCATCGCGGGTTGGCAGATATTGAGGCATCCTCACATACTCCAGGTTTTTGGCGTATCTGACTTGGATGCTGACCCGCCTTTCATCATTTCACAATACTACCCTAATGGCAATGTGAACGACTACCTGGCTAAGAATCCTACCGCGGATCGTGCAAAATTTGTGAGTAACCACTATGCAACGTCGCGCGGTGTGGGGTTCATAACAGTGCAATTGCTAGGCGTTTGAATGTGCTCTAGGGATGCAATACCTGCACGGAGTAAGCTATTCACATTGATCATGGCCGATATCGCTTCTCAATGTCGTTCGTCTCAGCGGAACATCATCCATGGCAGCCTCAAACCGACCAATATCCTAATATCAGAAAGCGGACAAGCATGTGTCGCCGACTATGGTATGATCGAAATAAAACCCAGCGGAAGCGCATGTGCTAGATATTTCAGCCCCGAAGCTTGGAAAGGGGTATGTCATCCTAGCTTTTAGCGTGTATCCTTACGTGCTGATTTCTCTTTGCCATCTTTCATTCAGGCAATATCCAGACCTTCGGATGTGTTTGCATTTGCCATGAGTTCATACGAAGTACGCATCTTAGTCATTTCTGGGCGATTCCATATTCAGAACCGCGCCAGATTTTCATGTCGACCCCTCCATGGGGCCTGCTTGCCGAGACTCACATCTACCAGCTCGTTGTCCGCGAAGGCGATCGTCCCGATCGACTGGATCGGGATACTGAGCGAAAATACGGTATCACAGATAAGATTTGGGGGATAATGGAGAGTAGCTGGCAGAAGGAGCCTAATCTACGTCCAACGTTCAGTCAGATCGTGGAGCTGTGGCAGGCTCAGCCCTTGGATGAGGATGTGGAGATTTTACTTCCTGCGTCACCCTCGAACAGCGTTGCTGGTCAGTATTTTTCTTTCTTTTTCTTTCATGATTTCGCGGGCGACTGACTATTGTTGGGCGCGTCTTAAGCCTCTACCTCTGCTCATGCATTTAACACGGACGCATTCAGCGGAGATAGCCCCCAGGACCCTCTGAGCTCCATTCACGCATGGCGATCCCGCCAGGATTCTGACACAAGGTCGATAACTAGCATGCCCCCGGCATACCGCCTGCCGCCCGCCTATCGCGATGTCTCGCGAAACCGACCTCTAGCGCGCGCTCTCAGTACGCCAGGCGCTCTGACAGATGTTCAACCGCGCAGCATCGAGCCTCTGGTCCGACCAATGGCTGATACCGAGCATCAGTTTTCACCGCCACAGAGCCCAATTAGCAGGTCTGATGATGAGGAGGACGCGCAGTACATATCAGTCCCAAGCTTTCATGGTTCGAACAATTCGACGCCCTTGACTCCGAGCCCGTCGATCTTTAATCGGCATCAGTCATCCTTGGGCAGTAAGTCGGATTTATTATTATTACTCTTGACATCGCTGACTTGATACATAGCGAGCGTGTCGGCCATTAACTCCCCCAGGATGCCCCCTATTGATGAGGTACCGTTTAGTTCTTCAGTCACGGAACTTTATCAGTATAGGCAACAACCACCGCCCACTGCGAGTTCATTCGGCAGCAGGGGCACAAGTTACGTCCCAGATCCGAATTGGAGGAGCCAGAGGCGGTATACCACCCAATCCACCACTGGAATGTCGGAACCCAATTCCGGGAGCGATAGTTCACGCGGGGCTCCTAGCATTACTAGCACTGGTATGAGCAATTTTTACCTTCCCTAAACGAGTTCACGTACAATTTTGATTTCTTGTCTGCAGCTGTAGGAAGGTCAAATGCAGTGCTACTAGCTGGCGCCCTCCATGCCGAGGTTACGGAAGGACGGAAGCAGGATGTGATTGACGAATATCTCCATAAGGCCCAGCTTCTTGCGTCAGAGTCTGACAAGGAAGCGCAGAAATTAGTGACGGCGGGCATCGTGCCCACTGTAATATTATTGCTCAAAGCCCGAGCTATCGATGCTATCGGGTTAGAGATAGTTATTGCAACCTTGGGTATACTTGCGTTAGTCCAATTTCCTTCTATCTATCGGATTGCAGGATATTGACGTCCCGACCATTCTTTTTAGATGTGATCCTATCACTGCTAATACCCGAACCAACACAACCTCGACTTTAATGGCCATAATCAACTCCTCAGACTCTGACAACATTGTGGCATTGGCCGTCTGGTGCATACATCGTATCTGCCGCAATGCAGAAGTGGCCGCAGGGCTCGTCAAACAAGATCTTCCCGGAATACTGATTCGGAGAGGCCTTAAAGGCAACCTGGTCTCGTGTTGTTCCTCTGCCTGGTGTCTGGGCATTCTAGCATATACAGACGACCTCGCCGAGACTTTATCTTCACTTGGTGCAGTCACAGCATTAGTGGAGCACCTCCACTATGTCACAGGAATGCCGAATGCCGAACCCGAAGATATATGTGCTGCGTTATATGCTATAGCTCGCTTATCTCGCACTGTTTCACTCTCGAAATCGCTGGCCAAAGCCGGCTGCGTGCCACTGATAGCTCATCACTTATCAACATCAGAGGATCCTGAGGTCCTTCACTGGAGTGCGCGTGCCGTCGGCTGTCTCCAGCGCCCCAATTCAGCCGATATTGCAAAAACATTACTTGATGCAGGATCCACCAGTGCACTAGCGCGGTTACCCCGTGTTCTTCCGAGCGAAGTCATCGAACCACTCGCCTCGTTTGCCTTTGCTATCCAAAGGCTCAGCTGTGCAGAGTGGGGTGCAGGTACCCGCAAAGCTTTAGTCGATGCTGGCGTAGTCGATTCGTTACTGTCTGCTCTGCGAACGTCTGCGGACGTACCATCTACCCAGGTACATATTGAGCTTGCCTTGGCGATAAGCTTCCTTGGCGACGTTGGTGGGACCTCTATCCGGAAGGAGATCGTGAGGGCTGGTGGGATCGATATCCTTAAGCGAGTCGGGGCAGCTGGCAGGCCTGAGGTGACAAAAGTTTGCAATATGGCTGTAACAAGTATCACCGGAAATATATGGACTCGTAATGCAGGTACACATTCCTTTTTTTAAAATTTTTTAAAATTTTTAGACCAAGGCTTTATGCTCATCATGGTTATTTGCTTCGTCTAGCTTCCGCCAAGACCGCTATGGCTCACAATTGGAACGGTGGTTGTCCCGAGTACCTGCCAGAATGTCCATTAGTGTCGACAGTGGATTACATCGGAACATAACATATTTATTCTTTCTGCGGCGTGCGGGACTGTTCGCACCGCATGTGCCCATACAGTATATTCTTCGATACGCGCTGCGACTTGTCACTAGACAATTTTTTTTACCTACCATTTCGCTCGGTTAGTACTCCCCTGACGCATGTGGTGACTCTTAGTCTGGGGATTTTGTTCTTGATGGAACAGCATATCCAATTGTACCTTATACTTAATGCGGATGTAATTCAGCTCGACTGATATTCCTGCGAACTCATATGGATGGCAAAAGCCACTGCATTAGGTACGTTTAAAGTTGGCGCAGTTGGCCGCATTCGATTTCGCATTTCGATTCCGCACATCAGTGAGACGGTAGCCGAGCTTTACACTTATATACACTATTTTACACTTTTACACTTCGCTTTATGTAACTTGGTGCTAACCATGAAAGGTAGGTCCATCAATTGATTGATCACTGTCAGTGGCTATCGTGATCTGATTTCGATCGGAAGATCTTATCAGGCAGATAGCCTCGGTGCGGTTCACTAATAGCCTGAGGCTGCCTGTCGTGTGCAAAAATTTTACCTTTTTCTGGAAAAAATCCTGGGCTTATTTCTTCAGACGAAATGCTCGCATTGAAGGTAGGAGTATTTCCTCTGAAGGAATTTTTTTTTGCATCAAAACTGAGGGAGATATAATTTCACGAGAGGTCAATTTGGCTGCATCTGTTGCACAACATCAAGCACACGTGCTACCATGTCAGGAATGCATCTATTAGACTGATACTTACGAGAGCCGAATTGCTTGACCTGCAATTGAGCCCCCAAGGTGCCCAAAAAGCTTCCATCCACTGGTACATGCTGTGCCTCCCATAACTGGATTGTATGCCAACTCTTAAAATGCCATGTTCTCCTTCAACCTATCACGAATGTGTAATCTCACATCATACTCAGAGTCACTATCTGACCAGTCACAATTACATCAGCAAAAAAGGAAAAACGTTATGACGCCTCATAACCTAGATAATAGCATATAAGGCCTATAATGTATTATATGCATCCATAATTAACATGTTCGCCCACAATCTGTTGTCGCAATGCTTTAAAGAGCAAAAACTTCCATAACTGTCTATAATAGTTATTAATAGTTATGAGATCCCGTTATCGTTATGCGCATTATGAGCCCTCAAAAACCTTATGTGTCTTACAAGCCGTCATTATTATTTTGGCGTATCATTAGACACCGTAAGCGTTAGACGATTTATGATATCCCGAGCACCTTATGTAGATGTGTACAGTGTTCACAATCCCTGACTAATCCAATAATGATAAAATGACATAAAATTTCCAATAATACAATTCGGACACATGTATTTAGAGCAAACTATGATAGAAATCCCTACAGCGTTGCAGAGCAGACAAATCAAAAAGACTAATGGTGCGAGGATAAAATTGCTTGAAGCTCGTGTTGGCGAATAGTGTAGAACGTACGAGAAGTAACTCATCATCATTGATAGATCGACAGTAGATCCCGCGCACTGATGCTCCAATCCGTTCAACTAGCAGTGCGGCCCTATGGCTGATAATTGGTTCATAGCCTTTAATTGCCACTGTGTTGAGTCCTTGTTGCCAATAGACTCTCTGCCGCATGTGCACTTGACGATCGCGGATACCGACAATATTTTGTATCATTGAATGTTCCGATAAACCTTCGCGGCCTACGTGAGAGCTTGGTAAGGAGTACTGCACGAGATACAACAAATATCAGAAAAACTCACGAGGTCCCTTGGGTAAACCGTTCGTCCCATAGAGTGGTACGATAACTGATACATCGCGAATGAAAAGTTCGTTTGGCCCTGATAAACGACGCAAAATCGGTTAAGTTTATGAATAATGACGACAAATATTTAACCAACCTATCCTGATTACGTCTCCGTACTTCTGGTGAAGTTTCTGGAGATGAATGGACGTTTTCCCTTTCTTGCCGATTGATGCCTACGAAGCGAGATATATTTATGGTTGTACAGACACGAATCTTGGAGAACACACCACCCAGAGCTTGGATATCTTATGGAATATGGGGCCTGGATATCGAGCTAAGGGATGAAACGGAGACAGCCGATACCCAATAACAGAGACACTCAAAACAAGATAATAGGTTGAGAAGGCAACAACTATGACAAAGATCCAATGATCGAAGTAGGGTAGTAGAGTTGTGCTCAGAGCTCCGGGAAGGCCAATCGATATCGTCAAAATTAGAGATGGTTTTCTTGGCTCGAGTCTGTTGAAGATGAGATGAGTGGCCTTGAGAGCTATTGTTAACAACGAACATCAGAGCAGGTGGTGAACGTACGAAGCCAAGAGCTATTATCAGACAAAATGCATCGCGCCTGGACAGCGACGATGTGGCGAATCCTGTGAGGTCCAACAACGATCTAATTCACGAGCGTGGGGCTTGAGTAATTTCGACACAATCTTGAGTGACAAGGTGATGTTGCCAGTAGTAGAAGACAAGAGTTGATGGGCAACTTGAATAGTTTAAATGACTTGGACAATGATGAATCAATGACGTATCTTACCAAGTCGTTTTTCCCACACTTTGGTGCGGACTTGTCGTTTTCTTTTT
>QLOR01000109.1:14710-33580 GCA_003313825.1 Sarcodon aspratus
GTATGTCGAGTGTTGTAAGACAAGCATAAGTATTCTCGAATATTATAAGAATATTATGAGACCAGTAAAATTATTTGCAAGCGTTATAATACACGCATAAGTATTAGCGAATGTTATAATTTGTCACAACTATACATAACGATTACGGGAGGTTGTAAGCATATATAATCATTTTGTATGGACATAGGGGCGAGTAAGGGCTTATAATTGTCCGTCATCCCTTTTGGAAGGTTGTTATGGTCACAATACGTGGTGACAAGTCCGCACTTTTGCTGATGTAACCTCCCCATCATATCCACACTGAATCTGGGGCCAAGTTGATGTTGCAGAAAGGGGTATCATTCTCTGCTGTTGCTGGGCATTTATGGCAACCAACTGAGCAGCTGTTGCACAAGCAGCAGCATTTTTGCTTGTCTCTGATGCCCATTGGGAATGCAAGCTTGTTGGTTCAAGAATTTCTTAAAAAAATGTTCTTGTATGTTTTTGAGGCTAGGACAGGTTTAATATTTGGGCTGGCCAGTATGTTAACAGTGAGTATGTTACTACTCTGGCCAGCCCATACAAGATGTGTTAAGTATCAGGCTAGCTAATTGGTTAACAATGAGTTTCTTACTGGCCTGGCCAGCCCATGTAGGATGGGTTAAATACCAGGCTGGCTAATCTGTTAATTAATAGCAGGTTTCTTACTAGTCTAGCCAGCCCATACAAGATGAATTAAGTATCAGCCTGGCTGATCTGTTTACAGTGGACTCTCCCCTAGATCAGCTTGTCTATATCAGATGGAGTAAGTACCTCTTTTATAGTTCTTGGCCAGTCAGTTAAGCATGGAAAAAGAACCTCACCTATAGCTCTCAGCCAGTCTGTATAGAATGGGGATGATACCCTGATCAGCCAATCCATCAACAATGGCTACACCTAAATCTCAGCCCAGCTTGGATGGCCCGTCAAACACGGTGAATTGTCAAGTCAGTTGGCCTGTTAACAACGGGTTAAGTCACTGAAGGGGCTAATTATTTGTACTGTATATATTGTATAATGTGGTTAGGAACTTACTCATGATTGATACCTTCAATCCATTCTTTCAGCATTTAGCATTGACCAGTGGAATGCTGCATTCTTCTATTGGCGTAATTTGGAGGTTATCTTATATGGTGCCAGCCATAAATGTCATTTGACAGAATATGCAGAGGTTGTAAGGGCAACCTTGCAGTGCTGAGGCAGTCACTCAGGTCTAGCAAGGAAGGATCCAAAGTATATATAAGGGTGGTATAATACATGAAGGGTGGTGTACTACTGACATAGCAAGGGAGGATCCAAAGAGAATACTCCAAGGAACCCTTGCTAGGTGTGGAGGGACACGTACACAGATCTAGCATGAGAAGAGACTGTGCTGTAGCATGACTAACTGAGTGTGGAGGTAGGGAGGGCAAGGAACCTTAATAGACAGGTAGGCACGGTTAGAGTCTGACAGGAGTCTGATGTTGGACTGCACTAGAATAGTGGGAAACTGGGGAGTCCTCTTACAAAAGTCTCTCTCTCTCTGATGTGCCCAGGACTGATGGTTCAGATTCATATGATCCATTCATGCCAAGAGGAATGTAAGTATGATTCATCTGATACCATATTATACCAAGGTGCAATGGAACAGAGTATCTTGTATTGTGCAGTAGCATGGACTTATTTGCACAGTTTGGGGTTTATTAACCTTGGCTGATGAAGATATCAAAAAGATTCTGGAGCATGGGAATGCATCTTGAATATTTAGATACTTGGTTTTTGTATTTTATTATGACACCACATACAATACCACATACATCAGCGAAACAGCTAGCCAAGCTAGCCAAGCTATACAGATTATACAGTGCTGCTTCTTCCCTAACCATAACAAGTGAGTTTTGCTACTAGAATGGTTTAGACTCAACCCTATGTGAACTAGCAAGGCTGTTGCACATGGTGACACATTACGTGCAAGTCTGTATAAAGCTGTATATATTGTTCTGGTACACCCAGTGTTTCCACTGATGTAGACTCTTACAGCAAAAATGTTCAGCCCGGTATTGTAGGGGACAAGGTCCTTGACGTGCTTCTAATGATGAAGCCTGAAGATCAATCAATGGCCCATCGCGTCGAAGCAAACGAACCGACACTGCCAAATCAGGAGGAGGTTTCAATTACGCCGATTGCCTAACACGGGATAGGTCAGGTACCAAGCTGTGCAGGATCACGGGACTTTGGTTCACTTCGTATGTCGCGGCTTTGAATTTCTCACCGCCCGCGACATACCACCCTCCCCTCTTTAACGAGTATCAGTCTAACGTCCTTATTTGGAGACATCCTAATCACGAATTACTCACAGTCGACTTGCTCAGTACGTTTCTCAACATTGATCACCCTCGAGGAGGCGATTGTTTCGAGGCGCATAGGATCTGACTGACTTGAAACCGTTTTATTTAACAGAAGTCAACCACATTCACTGCTAACTGCAATTATTCTTTACAGCATTAATCCCTGATCTATCTATCTATTTATCACGGAGATACAAACATAACTACGAATAAGCCTAGGATGGCCGCCCCTACCCAGGCGCTACCTTCTTGGTTGACAGTGTCGACGCAGCTTATTACTCAGCCTGGTGGAGGCGTCATAACTAGTACTACTCTTCTGGAGCTCCCATTAACCTATTTTGGACCCAGTGTGAGTGAATCCCCACCTGTTGTTTTTGCCGCGTTTCCAGTATGACTGCGATAAAGCGGCCATAATACGACGGAAAGTGGGCGCAAAGACCTGTTTGCCAAATTACACCTTTTGAGGTGTATCCATCATTTTGGTGTCATTTCCATGTTCTATGCATCATATACATTTACCATTGACTGACAACACATTTCAGATTCCACTTGGTACGAATGGAGTTTGGACATGGGGTGGGCTCACCTCCCCTGCATCAACCTCCACTGCGTCGACAGCGACAGCGACACCTTCATCTTCACCATCTACTATAACATCTACTTCATCACCAATTACTTCCTCACCCACTACTTCCCCATCGACCACTGCGACACCCACTTCTTCCTCTGTATCGTCATCATCATCTATCCAGTCCACATTTACAACCACCGTTTTTGCCACACCCTCATCCGCAGGCATTCCCACATCCGGGAACTCCCTCAGTAAAGGCGCCATCATTGGCATAATCCTCGGTTCAATTTTAGGAACCCTCCTCCTCCTCCTTCTAGCCCTCATCCTCCTCCGCTGGCGACGCAAGCGTCAAAATGGAGCCTACCAAACGCCTATGTGGACAGGATGGGAGATTGTCGATCCCACACCTGTTGAAAGCCAAGTTAATGGTAATGGGGATGGCGGCGACCGTCCACCTGGAGAGGGATCACCGAGAGTTAGCGGAGAAGAGGCAGATTCGTTGTTGAGAAGGAGTAGAGCGACTGCAAATGGAGAGCCAACTACTATGGCCAATGTAGGCACGCGGTTGGTCACTGTGCCTGCTCCTGCTGCTGTAGCTGGTGCTACAGCCATTGCTGGTGCTGCCCTGCGAGCTGCTGCTTCGGGATCCAACAGTGGAACTAACCACTCGGGAGGCTCTGCGGCCGCAAGAACAGAATCGACCGCTGTGTCTGACTACGGTATCCTCCTCCACGGGGGATACACCGATGACCTGGACGATGAATCCTCCTCAGGCATCCCTGCCAGACCCAGCACGGACATGGGCTTTATCGGCGATTCCCGAAGGCATATCATACCTCCCAGCGAACTTCTCCGCATCGAGCGCGAGCGCCTGGAACAAGAACAGTTGATGCACAATGAGCCATCCACATCAAGGGTCATAGCTACAGTCCCAGAAGACTTTTCGCCACTATCGCCTCCTCCTATTATTAATCCAGACCGCGGAGCCCAAACACCTTCTTCGCCGAAGGCTTCATCGAGTGCTATGTCTGGGCAAAGCGGGAATGAGCAGGATGATCCTATGGTCCTGACTGCCAGACGTGTGCGGCTGTCACAACTTGGACCACGATCTCAGCCTGAACTTCGTCAGCAAGGGAGCCGTGCTGGTTCCGGCATTGGTGGCTGGGGAAGTCTGGGTATAGGAGGCATCGCACGGTTGAGCCGATTGAGCTGGTTCAAGAAATTCAGGGAAGATATCCAGGATCCATATACTAGTCCTCGATCGAGGCATGCTTCGCGACCTTCGTCTTGGGTTGCTAGACCACTGAGTGAACATGACGTAGAAGCAGGTCGTGCATTATTGGATGACGACCTCCTGCCTCCCAGGGCGCTGGGTAAGACTGCAGAGGGCGAACGTCCCAGGTCTTCCTCTGTCAGTGGCAAGAGCGCCGTCTCTGGTAACACGGTCTATCATGATGCCGATTCTACCATTGGCACATCTCGACAGCTACCCTCTCTCCCTCGTGCGTATATATCAAGCGGCCCGACTGGCGCTTCACAGAGCCGCATGGAGTCTACTGAACCGCCCTTATACGAATCCGAGCAAGCCACGAAAGATGATGATCATGCCCCGCGTCTGGTAGACATTCTAGATACGCCAGCGCCCACATCAGTGTCCCAATTCTCATCCGCGTCGTCTAGAAGCATGCGGTTCCCACCTGGTCTCGTGACGATGCAATCGCCACGGTCGTGGTACGGGAGCTCCTCTTCTGATGGGGATAATGCGGGCATTACGATCGATGTGCTCGAGGATACGCCGCCAAGGGCAGGGGATGGTTGGAGAGCCATGGCAAGGGATGCACATTTGACTTATCCCCTTGACCATCGATCTAGCTTCAGAAACCCCACCCGCCTCGTTCCTCCACAATCTCGAAGCGGGCAGAGCTCAAGCGCCTTCAACACGAGCGCCAGTGTCATCTTCAGTGCAAAATGTTGTTGGAGGATCAAATGTCTGCACTCGCGCAACAACAGGCTCAGGAACTACTCAGCCTTCTTCCCCCACGACCTCAATGTGCTTACATAAACGGAACTTCTGGCTGCATTATTAGCTCCAACTGGCTGCCGGAATACAATATCTATTAGCTGAGATGACCAAATCAGGCGGATGGTAATAGAATATTCAATGGACAGGATAGTTGGATTAGGCGGAAACTCGAATATTGGGGGGGCCAAGGTAGGATATGTATGACACACAGTTCAAGCCGAAGGAGGCAGAGATGAAATAGACCGGAACGAGACGAGAAAATGAGATCATTGAGCCGAGCAGGGATGAGTGTCGTGTTATGCGTATGGTATCCATAAACTTTTATTTTTTATTATTGTTGTTCCATCCAACGCCGCGGTTTTCTTCTTCTTTCCTGTGATCTTCTACCCCGGTTTGACGCGCCATATAATAGCAGCAGTGGTGACGCTCAGAATGACGACGCCAAAGCCGTCGAGTTGTCTGGATAATGTCATGTCAGATAGACGACCAATAGAAAGAGATTGAACAAATGACGAACCGGATCAGAAAATGGAGAAGATAGCAGCATTGACGGCTTCTCACCCGCATCCCCGTTGAACGATGGAGTTGGCCAATGAGGGAAATTCGTCCATAGGATGGACATTAGAGTCTGGGGTCTCGAGCTGATCTACGCTGCCGATCTACCCGTATGGCTCTGAACTCGGCCTCTTCCTTCTCTTCCTAGGCCTATTCGAATCCGAACTTAAACTATAACCCTACTCCCATGAGGGAACCCATTCCAAACGTCCCCATTCTTCAATAACCTAAGCGCCTGACCCTGCTGCTGCTGCTACCGTTGCAACAATGTCGACCTCGCTAATCTCGCATCAAATTTGCAGCGGTAGTATCCAAGTTCGTCTCGACAGCTTTGACTTTTCTTCACAGGTGGACGCTAGTCGTTCGCGCTCTGATGCCCATTCCTCACAGGCGGATGCTTCAACGGAGTTTTTCCACCTGTTAAGGACTTGCGTGAGTGAGTCCGGAATAATGATGAGGTTCCTCCTCATCCTCCGTCGGTAGGTCCTCTTCCTTATCCGGCTGCGGCTCTCGCGATCTAATACTCCTCGTATCATCATCATCGTACCTATCTCCTCCCTCTCCTCCTCCTGCTGTCGTTCCTGTGTATCACGACTACTGCTGACGCCCTTCTCCACCAACTGCCTCAACATCCAACCTCTTAATCGCGTCCTGCTCAACAAAGACGCTCTCCAGCGCTCGTGGTTCGCGAGTGTAGATTGAGTTTCGAGCAGGTGTGTTTGGAGCTCGCTTAGGGGTTGTGATGCCGATGCAGGAGGAAGGGGAGGTTGTTGGGTTGCTTCGGGGAGATCTTGGTTTAGGGCGGGGGAACAAACTAAGGGGAGGACGACTGGGTAAGCAGGGAAATTAGGAGGCTATAGCGTGAGATGTTAATTAGGGTATTTAATCAATATAATAAACACGAAACTTACCAAGGGCCCACCGAGGGTATCGTATATGTCGTTCATTGCCTCTGTGAGATTATGCAACTCCACCCCCGTCCCACGACTCTTCTGCGATTCCCCTTGCACCCTACTCTCAGAATACGATCGAACATCGACCCGCCCTTGCCCAGGGATCTAACGCTCCTGCTGCCTATCCCATCCCCCGAGACCTGCAGCCGTAAGAAGAGATCTCCCAGTTGCTACTCCTGCCCTGCACGAACGATAATGAAGTGCCATAGTAACCTGCGAAGGACGGTCCATACCCCCAGATAGGGAAGTAGTAGACAATGGGCTAACGAATTGATTAAGGCCCCCCGTGCTATTGGACTGTAATGTTGTGGTTGTTGAAGTTGGTGTTGTTGTTCAGCGGGAGCGGCTATGAGAGCATCTTGTTCGGAAAGGACACAGACTTCACGAACAGCGACTTTGCGGTGGATAGTCATCTCGTTGTCTTCACCAACAATATAGATGGCGAATTCAGAAATGAGAAAAATAAAGCAAAAGACATACGATATTGCTGTCTGATTTCAGCTCATGCGGCTCGCTCTCTGTTTCTACGGGAACGATGCGTGCATTGGTTAGGGTAACGAGCTGGCAATTGATGCTGGACGATAGGGTTCAGTTAAAAAAGCAAATGTTATTAACTCCGGTTATTAACATCTGTTATTAACTAGTTAATAACATGTCAACGGGATGTGACATGTTAATAAATGTTAATAATTCAGAAACCCCCTGAAATTGCATGGAAGCTCCGGCAATGATGTGCCGCTGGCCGGATGTCTGTGATAAACTATTATTATGCAGTGACAGTGACCACCGGTGTGAATTTATGCCCGAAATCTACGTCAAAATTTATTTGAGCTGCTCTACAGCCTGGACCACCCTTGCAGACAAAACATGGCCGCTGACAACATCACTCATGAAGATTTTACCAAAAGACTTTCACGTCTTGATTATTTGCTTTCCAATCTACCTGAGCAGCTACCCTGTACAGATGGCCCTGACTCACGCTATGGTGCCTTCCTATCTTTTGAACTGGACTCTGATTTATTGGAGAAAACTGGAGATGAGGTGGCCACTCTAGGGGAGCAGCTTGAGCATATTTTTGGCTGGAAAGCATGAACGTCTGGGGATGGTATTATTCCCGTACTGGAACGAGGAAAAGCAATTTGCGCATTGCAACCCTTGTTAAAGAAGTTTCACGAAAAGTATCCGAACAACAATATACTCAAGAAATGGGTGATTGATGTGACAACCGGGGCCGAAAAAGTTTTTGCATTGCATAAAGTCACCGTACGTTCATTCATTATTTCCAGGTGAAATGCGCTAATCTGGGTTAAAGATCCCTAATCAGTCAACTGTGCCAAAACGAGCAAGGGCGCACACAGGAGATGCATCAAAGAGTAGCAATGGATCAGTATGTTGGTTCAACCCTTAACGTTCGTTCAATATCACTCACATGAGTCATCACAAAGAAAGCTGCTCCCGGCGTCATATCAGGACGAGGTCGCAATCCGAATGAACTTATGAGTCAATTGGTTATTAAGTATCGTGGCGATAAGGATAAACCTTCTTGGGGTTGTGCTGCGCCAAAATGTGGTTTTATTCGTCAGGGCAATGCCCAACTTGATCGTGTTTTAAAGCACGCAACGACATGCGAGATTCTTCAGCAACATGATGTAGACCTATGGAAAGATGCCCTTGAGGTATCTGGTCAGGGTTCTCTAGGAGCCCGAATTGACGGCACGAGGCATGACTCAATTTCCGCACCTCCACTTAAAAAGTTGAGAGGTCAAACCACTTTGGATGTAGGCCAGTTACGCCAGACAGGGCAGCAGACAAAGGAAGAGCAGCTGAAGCTCTACCAAGCCAAGGTTGACCATGTTGTCATGCGCCTTATTTGTGTTTGCGGCCTGGTCCCTAATGTTGTTGATTCTGAAGAGTGGAAAGAACTAATGAACCTTCTGAATGGAGCATACCGGCCGACGTCTGCTGATGTCTTTGCCAAGAAGCATATACCACGAGAGGCTGTCTACATTTGTCAAAAGCAGATCGACATTTTGCGTACAACTGACAATCTCACCCTCACATTCGATGGCACTACAACTCGCAAGCCTCATTCAATATACACTGCACATGCAACTACTCCTTCTCGAGACACATATTTTCTTGGTGCCCATGAAGGGTCGGATGAGCGCCACACGACAGAATGGGTGACGGAAAAGCTTCTAAAGGTAAGTCACTCATGATTAAAAGTAGTACTTAACTCACTGCACTGCTGTTGTCAGACCATTCGTTCAATTGGCGAGGCTAACTGGGCAGCAGTCTGTTCCGATAGCACTAATGTCACGAAAGCTGCACGTCATGAAACTGTTAGCATTGTAACCACAATTTTGGATCTTTGCAATGCTGTACACCACCTTCACAACACAATCGGTGATATCAATAAATTGCCGGAATTTAAGTTTGTAAGAATTTTTGATTCATTGATTCGAATATCGCAGTTTGATTAACAATATCTGCTGTCAAGCTCATGTCAATGCTAAAGGGCATTATTAAATACTTCAGCAAGTCCACGTTGTAACAGGGTTACAGCCACCTCGGGCTCTATAGCCACTACATACTAGATTAGGTAGCACACATGTACTTCATCAGTGACTATACAGACGATTTCCGCCCCCCTTTGTGTGGCTTTCCCCTTCCTCGAAGGGCTTCCCCCTTCCAACGTACTCAACAACTTTGTTGCGACTTGAGCGAAATTTAGCTGGTGAAGACGAAGCTGTTAGAGCATTGCAGAAAATCGGAAAGACCCGGTTTGGCACTCACTGGACCGCTGCTAATGCTCTCGATCCGTGCCTACCCAACATTAGGAATCTTGTCACTACCAAAAAGATCAAGTTTAAGGTAGTGCCCGTTGTTCTGTATTTGCGTCCTCTCCTGGCTCACAAATGTCCAGAATGCCCAAATTCAGGGAATGTTCATAAATCGGGTATCTGGCAAGTATAATGAATTTGAACGAACTCTTTTACAATATATTACAATTGTGGCACCCATCATCCGATCCCTGTGGTCCTTAGAAGCTGCACACGCAAATGCCTCGGATGTGTTTGTTTTCTGGCTGGCATGTGCCGCAACGTTGAGAGATCTTTTTTTAAAGGATCCCGGTTTAACTGGCATCCCAGTCTCACTTTCTGAGGCCGTAACGGCCATTTATAACAAGCGATACAGCGAATTTTTCACAAATGAAATTTACTTCACAGTGTTTGCTTTGGATCCCCGTAAGTTTTACCACATCGTCTCCAATAAGCACACCAAATTACTTCTTATTCAGGATACTCGCTTGCTGACTACCTGAAGAAGCCACCGACAATCACAATACCTGCCCAGCAGCAAAGTACTCAAACACCCGCTGCCTGCGCTGTACTCCCTACCATGCCTTATCCGAATGCTTACAATCGGGTCAAAAACTATCTCAAAGACATGCTTCGTTCACAGCTTGCCTGCTATCGCGAGCATCCTGATGATCCTAAGCCTCCCATTTTTGATGACTTGACTGCGCCGGAAGTTGTGAACGAATTGGGTCATCAGCTGGAAGCATTCTGGCGTAATGAATGGCCATTTAATGAATCTGTGAAGGACGGCAATCCACTCTTGTGGTGGCAATCTTTTTCGCAGCATCGCCATGGACGTGTTCTTGCGGTAAGTGGTTTATTATATATTTTCTCTATACAAAGAGCTCATCGGGATTGCTATTAGCATCTTGCCATCAAAATATTTTCTATTCTTGTCAACTCAATGCCTGACGAACGCACAAACTCAACAATCACATGGTTCAACTCACCTTTGCGTGGAAATCAAAATGCGCAAACGCTCGTCGATATGATCCAGATCGGGCAGTGGTATGGAAAACACCAGGTACAAATTTTCTAACCTGCCAATGTGGATTTCATCTTATGATTGACAAACTTTGCAGCGCAAGACCACTGGCTCGCAACACGTATACCGGCCAGCTGTGAAATTTCGAAATATTGAGGAGAGCGTGTTGCGTGCTGTCCAGTAGCCTCCATGGTGGACCAAGGGAGCAGTGCAAAGGGTAGACCCCAGAGTAACAGCTGTCTACCATCATTTTCATTCTGGTGGGAACCAAAGGAGGAGGCTCCTAATACCATCTGTTGGATTGGGAGGGATTAGGAGAATGGGTGTGAATATAAGACCCACAGGGAAGAGTGGGCTTACGTTTGACCATATTCTGAGTTGATTGTGACACGAGCTGTAGAGGAGCTATGAGACAGGGTTCGAGATGTATAACATCTCCGGAGTTAAGACTGATGTACACAATACACTTAGTGGCACATTAGTGAGTCCTTTATTATTTAATTTATTATTGCATCTTAGTATTATTTCTCTAGCCATCTGGTCTCCCACTTGTAAGGGGAACTCAAATCTCACAGACTCCTTTCCAATTGTCAGACTCTACATCAGACACATTATACTACATCGGATATGTCAGACTCTATGTCAGACTCAGTTTCTGACTCTAGTATGTACTTTCTGCTTCACAGTGGACCCTTATTTCTACTTCAGATACCTTTGGACTGTGTTCCACACATACATACATACACTTATGCCCTTCCTCATGTATTATTAGTCACCTCTAGATAAGCAAGGATCACCTCCCTGCCTCAGAATTCTGCATGGACTTCCACCTGTCCTAGATAGATGCTAGCACAGCTGCTCCTTTATGTATTTAGTTTGCTCGCTGAGGCTCTATCGCCTTAGCTTGTTATTCTATTGTCTTCCAGCACTCACTCCCTTGACAAGAGCTATATTGCCAGCTTTGAAATGTCATGTAAAGAGTTGTGTAATTTAGAACAGATATTTTGCATCAGAAAATGACCCTTCCAAAAATGACTCTTCCAAATCACATTAATGTTAGGTCAAAAAATGACTCTCCCAAATCACATGTGCTTTAGGAGAGATAATGTTAGGTCAGAAATGACACTCTCCAATCATCTGTGATTTAGGAGAGATAACTTTGGGTCAGAAAATGACTCTCCCAAATCACATGTGCTTCAGGAGAGATAACTTTGGGTCAGAAAATGACTCTCCCAAATCACATGTGCTTCAGGAGAGATAACTTTGGATCAGAAAATGACTCTCCCAAATCACATGTGATTTAGGAGAGATCTCCTAACTAATATATTTCCTTGATTCATCAGGCATTTGGGGCAAAAACTAGAGGTATCCCTAGGAGTAGAGGTACCCCCCCCTAGAAAAAGTCCTAGTAATGAATTACAGTCTTTTGTATAATTCTGTGAACATGCCTGTTTTTTTCTGCGTGTGATGTCACCATTACATAAGTAAATAATATTACCCCAAACCAACTGCATTCACACCAAGCTTCAGAGCATATGTTGATTGTAGCACGCCAGAAATAGATGACGAGAGGGTGAAGGGATTCAAAAACCTAAACGACAACCCTCCTTGTCCATGGGACTGTCCAGTCATGAAGAAGTAGTTGTTGAGAGGTCACCATGTGATGATGCATTGATAATGGCCCAGGTCTGAGATCTGAGAGGCTGAGATGGTTATGAGCTGATTGATGAAGTCAATGCTGCCGGGTTCAGGGGGTTCATATTAGTCAAGGCGAGCTTGTGTGGTGCTCAACGTTGAATGTGATTGTTGGAACCATGATTGCCACCTGATTTGGCAGGACAAATAGCAGACAAACAAGACAAAAAAATCACAGCGTTCACAGAATTATGCAAAAGGCTGTATTTCACTCTAAAAATAATTGATAAAGACTTTACATGGATGATGATGATGGAAATAATGTATTATAATATGATGATCATATGAACGAGATTCCTAATAATTATGATTACTATTATTTAAATATTATTATTCATTGCCAAGATAACAAGTAAAACTGACTGGCCAGTTATGCTAGCAATCCGACAGGACCAAAACTGACCGCTCAGTTTTGCTTGGCATAATCGGAATATCAGACGTAAGCAAAACTGATTTGTCAGTTTTGCGTGGAAATATCAGACGTGAGCAAATTGACCCATCAGTTTTGCTCACCCTCACCCTATTCTAACTCGCACCTCGTTACAAAAACTGTCTTAGTATCCATCATAAGAGCAAGAAATGAAACTGATAGACCTGATAATAATTTCACATCAGCCAATTAGAATAGAAAGATCAATCAAGAAGTATCATCACATTTGTTTCCAATGCTTAAACACATGTAAAGAACATCAGTATAGACTTTACAAACCCTCCATTGACTCACATAAAAACAGTAACAAGCAATATCAAGGTTGTGGTAAGAAGCAAAGGGTGAGTGTGGGAATAAATGAAAAGTTTTCATGTTTCAGATGATGATATAATGCTTAATCATCACAAAGGTGAGATCTAATGCTGTCACCAGAAAAGTGTGACTTAATGCAGTCACAGGAAGGGTGTGACTAGATCCAGTCTCAAGAAAAGTGTGATTGAATCTAGTCATATGACCATGAACACTTTCTGAAAGTTAGTGTCATAGTCCGTTCCGTTTCCCATCGGAATTCCCTTCGGACTTCCTTTACGACTTCACCTTCAATTCTCTTCAAGTTCTTTCGGACTTCCTTTCGGACTCCTTTCTTATCTTCTTCACATTCTATCATTCTACCTTCAGTTCATCAATCACTCGTCTAGTTCCCTTCCCGCTCTTTGATATCATCACTCCGCTTATTCGCTTGTTATCTCCTTGGAACTCCATTATCCATGTGCTACCATTCTAGCCGTTCCGCAGGGTTTCCGCTATACCGCTGTTCCGCACTTTGATATTGTTTCATGATTACCTTTTACTTATTACTACCCCTCGGGCTTCCAGTATATAAGCCGTAGCTTTACATTGTATTCTGCAGTTCGAATATTGACTAAGATTCACTTTCCCTCGTTCCCCTCTAAGTCTCTCTCTACGTCTTGATTCTCCTCGGAGTTCCATTCTTGATTCCCTGTCTTGAAGTCGGAACGCTGAGGGTGGCGAAGGGCGCAACTTCTTACAAGTTGAAGCCGAGTTCCGTTTGTCCCCCTTGGAATTCCACCGGACTTCCCTAGTCGGTAAGTCGGGTCTTGACAGTTAGTAGCCTTGCTTAGTATGACTCTAAGACATCAGACACTTTGTCCTGCAGTCATACAGGTCTTCAAAAGGAGTGCAAGGGTCTACCTCCCTCCAGGACAGTATTCCCTGTTAAAGATCCCAACTGTGGAATGCAGATAGTTTGTATGGTTACCCCCACTATAACTGATGTTCCTGACATGACTGCGCAGGTCCCATTAAAGAGTGCACAACAGTTGTGAAACACTGCACATACCACCTCCCAGGAGGGTATTCCCCATCAAATGTTCCCCGTGTGGAGTGCAGATAGTTTGTCTGGTCACCCCCACTATAATCAACATTCCTGATGTGACTGCGCATGTCCCATTGAAGAGTGCACAGTGGTTGTGAAACACTCCACATATCCCCCCCCAGGAGGGTATTCCCCATCAAAGGTTCCCCATGTGGAGTGCAGATAGTTTGTCTGGTCACCCCCACTATAATTGACATCCCCGATGTGACTGAGCATGTCCCGTCAAAGAGTGCACAGCGGTTGTGAAACACTCCACATATCCCCCTCCAGGAGGGTATTTCCCATTAGAGGTTCCCCGTGTGGAGTGCAGGTACTTTGTATGGTCACCCCCACCATAATGGACATTCCCAACGTGACTACGCAGGTCCCATCGAAAAGTGCACAGTGGTTGTGAAACACTCCACATACCCCCCCCCCCAGGAGGGTATTCCCTGTCAAAGGTTCCCCGTGTGGAGTGCAGATAGTTTGTCTGGTCACCCCCACTATAATCGACGTCCCTGACGTGACTGCGCATGTCCCGTTGAAGAGTGCACAGTGGTTGTGAAACACACCACATACCCCCCCCAGGAGGGTATTCCCTGTCAAAGGTTCCCCATGTGGAGTGCAGATAGTTTGTCTGGTCACCCCCACCATAATTGACGTCCCCAACGTGACTGTGCAGGTCCTGTCGAGGAGGGCACAGCGGTTGGGAAACACTCCACATATCCCCCCTCCAGGAAGGAATTCCCCGTTAACGGTCCCCCATGTGGAGTGCAGATAGTTTGTGTGGTCACCCCCACCATGATTGACGTCCCTGATGTGACTGTGCATTTCCCGTTGAGGAGGGCACAGCGGTTGGGAAACACTCCACATATCCCCCCCCCTAGGAGGGAATTCCCCATTAACGGTCCCCCGTGTGGAGTGCAAATAGTTTGTGTGGTCACCCCCACCATGATCGACGTATAAGACTGAGTAAAATTGTTGAAGATGCTCCCCAAGTTAAACATTGCAAGAGAAGATGTGCTGGCCACGGGTAGAAAGCACTCCAAGTTGAGAAATTCATCGTTGGCACTTGTGTCGAAGGGTGACAGTTCTGCAACACCATAGAAGTCCTGTCCATTGGGTGCTCGAAATGAATAAGGGCACGTGGCATCCCCTTGCAAAAAGATCTCGTTGGCATTCAATCTGTATAGTGATAAACAGGCCGATGAGACATAGTAAAAACTAAGTTTGCTTACTCGTTGTTGGGTGTACTACTCATAGTGCCCTTGTCTGGAGGTGGTATGTTCTGAGCAGACATAATGTCTGTCAGTGCATACTCTTGACGTGGCACAGGAGCTTGAGATAACATTGAGTGTGATGATGTTGCAGAGAAAAGACATTACACTCACCTGTCACTGGAAAAGGGTCTGCTGCTGCTCGGGCTTTCCCTTTGACTTTCAAAGTACTCATAACCCGACCACTCGAGCTTGCGCAGAGAGTAGGCTCTAGTGTGCTGTACGTGCTTTTGCCATTCGTTTGCAATGATGAAAGTTCATCAGACAACTCCTTTTGCTGAGTGATCGAGAGTTTGTGTGAATTTTTTTCATCGTCAATCTTGCTGCAAAGCTCGGATATGATGTTGTTTTCTTCTTTAAGTGCCTTTGCTTTTTAAGCAGTATTTGCATGCCGCTGAGTGTTTCAAGACATGCAGTTGAGAAGGTCATTGCGAGAGTTGACTTGCATTCCATACTGGGATGAGTCACAAAGCTCATTGGCAGTTTTTCGATCAACTTCGCGTGCTCTATTGAAAAGTAAAGTAAAGTAAGTGGTGACATCTGAAGTAAGGGAGGATAACAAACAGGGCTATCACCTCAAGCAATGTAAGCCAGGTGCCGGTCTGAGTATTGGTCCAATGGTGCTGGCTCTCACCACCATTCATTGTCGATGGCACTGCATCCCAGTGATGTGGGTAGATACGAGAGCAAGATTTGATAATCGATGGCACTATCCATGAGTGCTGCAGTTTATGATTCCACCATTCTGGAGGAGACATCAGCAATGATTGGATTGCACAAAAGAGATTTTGACACACCTTGGACTTTCTTTATGTCCAAATTGCTAATGAATTCCGTAAATTCAGTAACCTCTACCTGTGACTTCATGTACAGAAAATCGATAATATGTCTGTAGTCAGAGTTGCTGACTAAGTCCTTGAAGTCACAAATGGCTCTGATACAGTGTTAGATATACTCTGGAAGAAGTTATTGGAGACAGCATACCGTTTAACATGTGTATGGCATGCCTTCATAAAATATTCTACTATCTCGGCTGGGTCATCGGAAGTCACCCACGTCTCCCCCATCCGACATCCAAACAACATCACGTGGGCCAGTTTCCTGCATCACTCTAAGGCTGGCTGAGAGGTCTACTTGAGTATGTACAAAATTTCTACCTTCATTTTTAAAATCTATGTATCTAGGTATCAAAGAGCCCTTGTCCAGCCATTGTAAAATATAAATATAAACTCTGGGTATCAGGTGTGTGGATGGGTTGGGTAGGGTGATCGTGGGGGTGATTTAATTAATAGTGAGGGTCCTGCTTGTGCAACTTCGAAGATCAGCGCATCTGGGTAATCCTAAACGGTGGGCGTAGTTGCCAAAACAGGAACATGTTGATCAAAGTTGATCAGATGTCTTCTTATCAGAAGATGGCGTGTTCGGTACCACATCGCATTGCTTGTCCTCTGCTCCCATGTTGTTGGTGATGACCCTCTTGTCATGTTCATCCTTCTCTCCCGAATAAGACATGCTTTTGCAAACCGCAAGAACAATGCCCCTTCCCACTCTAAAGTTTCCAGCATCCGCCGGTCCTCAAATTGGAGTTGGTACTCCAGCCCATCGCAGAAGTCCCAAATGGTTGTGATGGTGTCAGTAAGTTGTTCGCGATGAGTACTCCCATCACCCGTCCACAATGCGGGCTCCATGTCAACGACATCATCTGCATCATCTTCATCTTTGTCGCTAATCTCTTCACTCGGTTCTTGTTCACCATCGTCTTTGTTGTTGGCTGGAGGGGTGAGATCGGTGGCCGGATGTGAAAGGGTCCCTTTGAGTGGTACCAGAGTCGGATGTTGCCAAAATGGCAATGTCCGATTCCATTTCACCTGCAGGAAGAACATGGGCAGCACAGGCTGTACAGCCTGTATAAGGTGCTTGCATATGAGAAACCAGCTGTGAACAAAGGCCAGGCAAGTGCAAACCCATTTATGGGGGTCAGGTCTGTATTTTCCATTTAATGGCATCGTAATTGGTGTGGCTGCTAACTTCTTCCACTCGCGTTTGAATTGCTTCCGCCAGCAGTAGTGATGCCACAGTCCAGTTTGGTCCAGTTCAAAAGGCACTTTTCCTGAACCCTGGACTGGACCTATGGTTTGGTTCAAGCAGACTGCTGAACCTTGGACTGGACCTTGAAGGATCGGTTCAATGGGTTCAGTTCAGGTAATGTGAAGGTTCGAACCCTGAACCCCAAATTATTTGCATTATATTTTCAGAAAAACAACTAAAATATCATCCAGTTAACTACTCGAGGTCTGGCAAGTCGTCATCTAGTTCTAGATTAGCCAACTCCTTAAGATATGAAGCAAAATGAGCCTCGGCTTGTTCTGAAGCCCTAATATGTCCATTTCGATAGCCACTCTTTAAAATCTGTAGGGCTTCCCCTGACAGCCTATTATGATGAGCTGTGGCTGTGATGCCACCACTAGAGAATGCCCACTCAGAGGGCACAGCAGACCCCTGGATAGCAAGATAGTCACAGGCCATTCAAGCAAGAGTTGGGTACTGAACTGAGTGGTGCTACAAGAGAAATCAGTCTGGACTCTGATGTGTCAAACAATGTAAAGAAGTACTTACACCCCACCATCCGACAACATCATCCACATCTTCAAGTGGAGCTGCCAAGTACTGATCAAGCTCTTCGCGTGGATTACGGCCAGCACAATCTTGGGCCCTTCACGCCTGCACAGTGGCTCGCATCCAAGAATGGCCATACTGGACCTTTTTCGCTGGATCTGTAATATAAATTAGCACAAGTTCAACTTGAAGGATAATTGCAAATATATTACCAGTAGTAGCAACTGTAGCCTCCGGTAATTCAGTACCTGATGGAATATGGTATTTGTCGAACTGTTAAAATCACATCAGCTTTGGTTTCAGGATGTTTGCGAGCAAACATACAACTGCCTCCAAGTGTGCTATGCCATCTTTTCTGGCTTTGCGGTCCCACTTATCTTCAGCATAAGCTAGTTTGACATTTGGATCGAGGACTAGAAGTTTGAGATGAGATTCCCCCCTGCATAGATATCAGGTGATGCTTACTGAGGCAAATAAAGTATGTATCAGTATCATCTGTTTTGCAGTACCACTTGTCAATGTTGTCAACACCAGCCCTAATGGCAGGGGATATTTCAGAAAACCTGGAATTGAGCTCCATTGCCTCCCATGTCTGCTGTAAATACTCCAGCACAGGTATTGTACACCAAACTGTTGGGTTGCGGGAGCTTGAAAATGTTTGCTGGGCCTCAGCAGTGTCCATAGTATGTAGATTGTCTTTACGATGGACAGGACTAGTGTGAAAATAAACAAATAGTACAATTTTGGTTAATTCTACAATACATGTGGGCAAAACATGTAACTTTATTTGGATGTCTGATGGGGGAGACCTGGGTCAGCTGGTCATCGGTCTCAATCCCACTGTATTCTGGCTCATTTGTCATCAAGAAAGATGTTAAGTGCAGCAAAGGCACAGAGATAAAGAAATAGATCAAAGCTGGTGTTAAGCCTCACAGTCAGTGATATTGATCTATAAGATATGTACATAAACTACTACTGTTGAGTTATGATAAGGAACTATGCCTCATATCAGTAGGTGGCTGATTGTTTACTATTGTTTGTTCCAAAAGCGGACAATAGCCTGGTGTTAACTCACAGTCTTCTTTATCATTGACTGTGAGGCTTAACACCAGGTGACTCCCCCTTGATGAGGCAACTCTGCCTATTTCAAACCTAACATATCTAACATTCCCAACACTTTCACT
>QLOR01000116.1:0-97839 GCA_003313825.1 Sarcodon aspratus
TGCAATCGGCTGGTGGGGATGCAGATACGAAAGAGTATCCTTGTCTGATTCGGGTGACGGACGGCAAAAAGGCAAAAATTTCCACTCAAGTGTGTGAAATGTTTGCCTCACAAAGCTCAGTTGCTCACGGAACATTAATATCTACCACACAGGTAACGGCGGATCAGCTTGAAGAATTTCACACCGCATATGGTGTATTGCTGAAATTGAGCATGGTGACCCTTCGGAAAAGAGATAAAAAACGAGAGAAGCTGCGGGCAGAAGAGCTGGCCCGCCGCAAGAAACGACTAACGGAACAAATTACCGTAAAAGGCGCCAAAAGAGGAGCAGGACGAAGGAAGCGACAACGTCTGGTCAAGGCATCGATAAAACTAGAAGAAGCAAAAAAGAAAGCTGCGGAGAAGGAGGAGGCTAAAACGAGGGCAAAGACATCGTAGCATAATGTATGTCAATCTTAATCTTCCTGCGTTCTTGTGTTGCTCAGACGACGGGTGGTTTTATAATCAGTCCGAAACCATCTGTAAGACAGCAAAGCTGTAATTTTTACTTGACCTTTGGATACAGAACGGATTAATTTGCATGACTCGCTCTGATGTGCACAGTAGTGGTAATTACACTCGACCCGCGTTGATTCGACAAGAATTGAAGCTAAGACGGTGGTCATGGTTCAAGTCGATGCTTCAGATTGCTTATGAAGTGTAAGACTGTCGGCCGGACGCTCCAACAGCTACGCCAAAAGGCAGAATAATTAACAGTTGTACTGTTAACTACCGAACGGTATATATAGACGAGTATGGAAATCCGTCGTAAGCGTAGTCTTACATGAAGGCCTGAGACTTCTTTCCTCATCTGCTATCGATATCGTTATCCCTGCCATGAATCACAGGTACGCCCCTCCTCTCAGTAGCTTGGACCTGTGATACTAACGAGTGACAGAATTGCGGACAGGTCAGCCTGAGTATTGTGGTTTGTTTTGGATGTTATCCGTTATCATCCACGATATACAAGCTCCGATGCTTCTGACCAAACCCTTCAGCTCATCAGTTTTCTGAAATTGACTGAGGTTGAGTGTCAGCGCCCGTCTGTCAGATATCAAGTTCTTTGGATGATATAACAACCAATGAGAATCGATGATTTAGATTGGCTCATGACCTCGTTGTTGTCGAGAGACGTTCTCCCAGCCGAGAAATCCATGCCTCGAGTTTTCTCTGCAATGACATCATCTTGGAGAAAACGGCAAGCTTTTTAAAAATGCAGATTAGAGAGGAGGGACTCACCGGCAGGTAAAATCACTTGTCGGGCAAATACAGGTATAATGCTTCTTTTTTGGATTTAGATCTCCGTTCACATTTACTCACAGAGCATATATTTGCACTCAGATCATCACCAGTCTTCCTTTCCTAATATCCTGGGATGAAGTATTCTGTTGTCTCTAGGACACGTTTCGTTCAGTTGTCGGCTCTCGCGCCTGGAGGCGAGATGTACACGTTTTCAGCCGTCCAGATCACATTGTTCGTTCTCCTCGTTCTAGGAATTCCGGATCTAACGCTTTGAATGTTCGTTCTATCGGCGCCGAACGCCGGATGGAACGAAAAAAAAGCCTTCCTAACCCAGTTAAAGAATCACCTGGATGTGATATGCTGACGAGCCTGTAACAAGTCAAAAGGGGGTCACGTCGATACCTAGCATAAATTGCTAAAGATCGTTAGTACAGAAATCTATCTTCAACGAGCGCTACACCCCGCGGCATTGAATGTACTATCTGGCAGATCTCGAATGGTTAGTGCCAAATTTCAGTCGTGGTCCTGGACTAAACCATACACAAAGGTTTTGGCCTCTTATCACCCACTTGTTAATGCTCCACCGAAGTTTATAGCGAAAACCTAATATACTTCTTCAGTCAGGGAACGACTTATCGCTATTCGAGGCTAACTTGCCTCAGGCTCCTACGGACCGGAAGAGATGGCCCCCTATCGCTCGTACTATCAACAGTATGTAGCTTGTTTGCGTGTTAGTAATTGTTCTGCTCAACGTAACACAGGTTTTTTTGTAGTGACAACATACTGTTTTGGATGTATTTCACAATTGGCCAACGTGCCGATGGTTGTTTATATTATCACATCCACTATGACGATTTCCAGTTGCTCCATCGAAACCCCAGCATTTGCGTTGCACATGGAAAGAGATACGGACCTGTCTTACTCTTTCCGGAATAACTCTCAACATGAAAAGACCGGTGCAGTATGTGTTGGTGAGCATTGCACCCGTAGCTGCCTGGAGGATCTTTTGGCTTCCGATGATGTTCTTGAATTAGTCCCAGAGAAAACCCGTTCATTACCAACCAAGAGTCATCATGCTGAACTGTGTCGCCAACGGCTGACATCTACAAAGTCTGTATTTGGTTTTGTGAACGTTTATAACAATGATTTTGTTTTCACGCTTCGATGATCCGGTTCAGTGCTTGGATTTTTTCTGAGTAGCCCTCAGAGATCGTCTACTGTATATGTTCAACCAAGATCCAGAGAGAGCTCTTAGAGACTGACTGAAGTATGTGTTTCGAGTTCATCTGTTTCGAAGTTACATCGGCCCTTCAAGTTCCTTCCCTGGAGTCTGCCACCTCGCCGGTGCTGAGCACTAAGGCCGCCAAGGAAGGTCTACTTTTACCGTTTTCACACACATTCTAGTTTACCAGCCTATTGCGCGCTCTTGATCTTCGAACTCTCGTTGGTCAGGTTTTGCTTGACCTCCTGGACCTCCGACTTAATCTTCAACTTGATATCTAGCTATAGTCACTTATCAACCCGGCGCACTTGGGCCATGTATTTATCTGAAATGTACGAAACCATGTCGGCCTTGCCAACGTCCCGAAAAAACCAGACTTCCGTGTCCCATGTAAAAGAAAAACGTTGATTGTGCATCCCGCCTCGTTCATCTCCAAATCAATACGCAAACCTAAAATCTAGTCGCGCGTTCCCTATGTCCTTCGTAGTTTTTAAATAATGTTTCTTCTCCTGCAGATAAAAGAAATAACAGTCATAATAAGTGCACGATGTACCAGAAAAAGGAACAGCCACGAACCTCTGGAGTCCAAGCGTTCCATATCTTATCTCTCCGGGTATTTATCACGCGATAAAAAACATACGTGAAAGCATAAAGCGCAATGTTCATGCACGCTATTCCTATCAGGGCTCGGTTTCCATGCCTATCTGGAAGTAGTAGGCCCGATCCTCAATCAATAAACCAAAACTCATAGACGAAATGTGGGATAAGAACTCACAAAGCGGCTGACGAAGAGATGTGTTTCAGCGAGAAATGTCAAAACAATATTTCGTTGTGCTAAAAAAAATAGGGAGACGAGTGACTGTGGGACGAACCTTGTCATTGTCCCTGTATATGTTAGCCTTGAATAAAAGAATTCAGGTTTTCACCAAGCAAGAAGGAAAGACGGATGACCCACAGATATTATCCCACTCGCTTGAACGAACATGTTATATATCGAGGCAGACACTGTCCTCGCGCCAACGCTGTACGAGTTCCTGGATGCCCAAGAGACTTGCAACTGTGAAATCAGTTGTGAGCTTCGCTACTCCATTGGTGGTGTAGACGATAAGCCGTACAGGATGGACGTAGGGATATCCAGTGATGAGCGTGACGACAACATAGTACACCCAATGCGAAGTTTCTTCCGTGAACGTGTATAGGGCAATCAGGAGAGGTAGCGCCCACACCTGCATAAGCACAGCGATTGCAGATCGCGAGTTGACATATTCGCTCAGCCAAGAAATGAGTAAGAGGAGGACGATTCCAAGAACGGAATATGGGATGCTGAGAAGGTTACTCTGGGTGGTGTTGAATCCGAGTTGTCTAAGGGTGAGTGTGAGGTACGTTTGAGGGGGAGATACGGGAACTAGAAGAATGATATTTTAGCGGGGTATTATTAGGCCATGAGGTTTTAAGAGTGAGCGTACTCAAGTGAGTCAACCCAAGAATATACAAGGGCCACATGCGCTATACATCAGCGTTAGTGCATATCAGAGATTGTGGACATCGAAGATAAGCTCGCCCAGTCGACAATAGATATCCAGATTTGTTTCAAGGTGAGACCTTCGCGGTTATGCATATCCGACTTGGACGGGTCATCACGGAGTACCCTGCCAATGATTGAATGAACGGTGTGATAAGAAATTGCATTTCGGATAGTGCGGCCGCCTACGACTTGCCTGTTGACCATAATAACTATTTGAAGAACCAGGAAATCAGATATACCGGACTCTAAAACTGGAATAGAAGTAAACCAATACTTTGCTCGCGTTCCGTAAACCAATTCCTTGTTTGTGTGGGCCCAGCCGGCATTAAATGGAACGAAGCCAACCCCGTCATCAAGGTCAAAATTCCTTCAATAAGAAAAAGATAACTCCACCCCGGTTTACGGGTGAGGCCCCTCATTCGGAGGATGCCTGTGGCCAGAAAAGCGCTGACTATTTGTGTCAGGTAATTCGAAACCCAGAACCACGCCAAGCGCATAGGAACTGTGAAGCATGTTCAGTCAATAATGGGGCGACAGTGAACAAGGGGAGAGAAGTACATTCGTTCTTTGTGTAGAAATATGATAAATATAACACTATATCTGGAATAAACCCCCCTTGGAGAAATCCCAATAAAAACCTTTGAAGAATCGGATCAGAAAAGAATATCGTAATATAACGAGATGGCTAACCTGGTTACCAGGAAGGACGTACGGCCAGACAGCGAATATTGACTGATAGAAACTATGCTCCACAAGACCATCTAAGAAGAGTCAGGTAAACTGATCACCGTTCAAGGAGAATTGCACATTACCTGCGAGGGTATCCAAACATCTGGTCCTATTCGTTTGGATATAAGTTGGGAAGGAAGTTCAGCCGATAAGAACGCCAACTTGAATACTACTCGTTTGTATTAGCGTCGAATAAATTGCCATTCGAGAATGCAAAATTTTACAAGTGTTTCCTAAGTTGAAGTCGTTTGTTGTCATTTTAAGGTCGGACAGGAAGCTATCCGTGTTCGCCTACGCACCAAAGATGTCTAGGTGATCAAAGAGTTGTGGTAAGAGGAGATTGCACCTGGAATATGTTGATCCTATCTGATAACACGTTAGGTTAACATCTATGAAAAGAAAAAGAGCTGACGAGCTGACCCAAATCAAGTGCGAAGAACATCACAAATGCCCAAACCATGATTCGTAAGTCTATCTTACGAACGACGCTCTATACGATTAATACTGCTTGTCAATTTATCAATGAAGTATAATTGGAAACACATACTCGTTCCTCACGCCAGGTCCATCTAGCATTTGGGTCAAATCGATGCGAGTTTTCATACTCAGGAGGAGGCCGGTAAAGCTCAAGGGTAAGGGGGTCATCGAACACCGAAGGCTGAGTAGCGATACTGTCGAGATCGATTTTGGCCTGATTGAATCTTCCTCGAAACCCTGCCAGTTCAGGTCTCGCAAGGCCGAGAGGAGACACTTTGCGGTCTATACTGCTAATCGAGGTAGAATCATTGACTAGTCCTTGTCGGATAGTTGAAGATTCATCTGATTTGAGTATCATAGACTGGTCGCCAGAGTGAGAAGACATGTCAGCGCAACAAGAGCAACCAACAAAAAAGAGGTAGCCAAAATAAGGCGCCTGTTGTGAGCCATCTCATATTGCAATAACGTCAGATGTAGGAATGGGGGTTCGGTGGCTCGCGAGAGATGGTAAAATGACGCAATTTGTCGCCAGCCAATGCCAAGAGTTGGTGTTTCTTGCGGAATACAGTACTAAGGATAACCTGAAGTCAAGCTATCTTAGAACAGCCCGACGTCACGTGTATGCGGAGATTCGTGATTAGTGGCACAACCAATGTCGGCCTCTCGGATCGGCGTTGCAATGTAGCAACCGTGAGAATCGTTGCCAGGCCGCCGGCCGCGTTAACTCAGCCACTCCGCAATTGTCAAGACGGTGAAATGACTCGGATCGCATGGGAGGATATGTATTACTATCCCCCATCACACTCATCCTTAGACAACTCGGATTCAACACCACCCAATATACGGTTCTTGGAATCGTCCTATTTTCTTGGCTGAGCGAATATGTCATTTCGCGAACTGCAATAAGTATAGGCGCTACCTCTCCTGATTGCTCTATACAAACACGTTCATGGAAGGAGCCTCGCAATGGGTGTATTATGCTGTAGTCGCGCTTATCACTGGTTATCCATACGTCCATCCTGCGAGGACAAACGTCGACGCTAACGAATTGGAACAACTCGGAAGCTCACAATCGATTTCACGGTTGCAAGTGTCCTAGCCATCCAGGAACTCCTGCAGCGTTGGCGCGAGGACAGTGTCTGCCTCGGTATATAATATGTTCGTTCAAACGAGCTGGATAATATCTGTGAGTCATTCGTCTTTCCTTCTTGCTTGGTGAAAACCTAAATCCTTTTGTTCAAGGCTAATATATACAGGGCGATGACAAGGTTCGCGCAATAGTCGCTCGTGTCCCAAATTTCGAAGCAAATGTTGTTGACGTTTCACGCTGAAACTCTCTTCGTCAGCCGCTTTGTGAGTTCTTGTCTTGCATTTCGTTCTTGAGTTTTGGTTTAATGATTGACGATCGGACCTTCTTTCCAGAAAGGCGTCGAAACCGAGCCCTGATAGGAATAGCGTGCATGAATATTGCGCTTTATGCTTTCACGTATGCTTTTTATCGCGTGATCAATACCCGGCGAGATATGATATGCAACGCTTGGACTCCAGAGGGTTCGTGGACTGAAAGGTAAATTGTGCCGATATCCTGACCGGGTTTTCTCTAAACTACTAAGGACGTAGGAAACGCGCGACTAGATTTTAGCTTTGCGTATTGATCACCAGGAAGGGTGCAATCTTTTTTTTGCATGGATATGCAAGGCTGGCTGGCATATCTTTGTGCATTACAGATAAGTGACACAAAAATGTGTCGAATAGATAGATATCAAGCTAAAAAAAAGTGGTGTATCAATATATCAGTCTCCATCCTGCCTCTGGTTTTGACCAGAAGCACCGCCCCCATCTTTTGAGCCACGAGTACTTCCCAATAAGATTTCCCGAGCTAAACCACGTCCTTTTCCACCGCCCCATCTATGGTCATCTCCCTCATTAGGTTGATCTTGCATAGGAGCATGGGTGGTATAAGATGACGCGTCCACAAGCTCGCTATCACCAGTAGCCAAACCTAATTTAATAGCCAACGCTTCTGCGCGCACAACATTCGAATGAGCTGGATGGATGAATATCTCTTCTGGTTTTGATCTTGAACGCGGTCTCGTAGTAGTAGTAGTTGTTGCTCGTTGCGTCGGAGCGGCAAATGGCTGTTCCCAGTTGGTTGAGAGTTGTGTTGATGGCGGATAGGAGGCATCATCTTGCGGGTACGGCCGTGAGACGGAGAGGGGTATGCCAGATGAAAAGTCTGCTGCTGCTTCTTCGTCTTCCTCCAGACAAGGCGAGCGGAGAAGAGGTTCCTTGATATGATCAAACCTGTGGATAATCAGCATCGGAGAGCGTGATTCTCAAGAAGGAACCTTACTCTCGTGATCTGTTAGAGCGGTAAGATCGTTGTGGCAGAGACGTTGTCGGGGAATTTGTCGCGTCGATGTATTCAATGGCGAACTGACCAGCAGATAACGCCGTCACCTGCAGCGAAATTCCATTATGACAGGTGCTGTAAGACTTTGGCGTACTTGTGGACTCACAGTCACAACGATTATCCCCAGATGGAAAGTCATCGCTATCAGCATATATATCCTGAACACAACAGCGTTAAGACGACATAAGTGCTTTCCTACAGTGCGACAACTCACAATCTAGCAAGGGTAACAAACCAGTACAAGACTGTTCGCCAAAGGGCGATGCGCAGTCGAGATCGCCGGGTAAATGGAAAGGGGTTCCAATGTTTGGACAACGCAAGAGTCAACATGCTTCACACACAACGGCATTATCGCGACTGCAAAAACTGTGCTGCGGCATGTGATGGCGTACCGTTCGGAGAGACAAAAACATACAGTCATAAGAGATGCCAAGCCAAAGGACCAGAAGGAGTTTATACGAAGACCACCGAAGAGGAAATGTTCGCCAAGGAAAGATATATGAAGACGGTCCTGCCAGCCATCCATGTGCATCAAGTTACAATGACTACTAGACGTATATTTCAGGAGTCCAAGTCAGAAGCGAAGACTCGTAAGATAGTGGATGAATCGACGTTGCGAAGCCACAACGTGGCGGATCAGACGCATGTTCCCACGGTTGCAACCAGCGCTTCTTTTCGTAGTTGAAGGTGGCGCTGTGGCTTCCTTGGTTAACCGAACAACAACATCGTGGATATCAGATATTAGATTATCTTGGTAACGCATCGCAGGTCCTTTTCATGTATGCGACGGGTAATCGATAATACATGACCCATGACAACATCAACGGGATTTCCTCTAATGATATGTCTCAGGTTCAACTTAATCTATCCCATATTGTGGAGCGCAGTCTTCGAGTTTCTGATTTCTCGCACTGCGATCTTCGCCTATTCAAGTAGCCTCATCATGGACTTCTCCCCTAACTCTAGTCCAAAGCTGCTTGCGTACAGCACTTGCATAACAAGCCCCAATATGGTTCTCTCCGCCGCTCCTACCGAACCGAGTGCCTTGACAAACAATCGTTAGCCCGTCTTTCTTAATTTGCGCCCTGCTCAGGTGGAGCACTACGCTTGAACTTTGACTGGCATCATATAATTGTTGCGTCAAGTGTTCACGATAACGATTCAGCGCAAGGCTCGCTCAGGGCACCTGCGCATTCTCTGTCGTCAGCTATGACGCTACCTCGCAGGCACAGCGGGATTTCTATCAAACGCATACGGTAGACAAAGGCGATTTATTAGCTGCTGGCGCCTGTTACAAGTGCCTTTACATCCCCAGTGACCCTGTGGAAACAATAACTAAATATCTCTCTTGTTGAGTGTCGGCACGGACTCTGCCACTGGCAGATACTTTAAGCTTCACAGGTCAAGGCGTCTACGATAGAGCGCTACCATGCGCATCAAATACTGTGCACCGCCGCTCCACGGTGCTCCACCAACCGTGCGAAAGTTTAGCCTCGACTGTCCGGATACGATAGAATCAATTCACGTGGGCAACACTATGACCATATACAAAAAACGCGTCCAGATCTCTTTCTCTTCTTTATGGTCATGTGGAACAATCAGATATCAAAAGACGTGATATCATCAGCGAGGCGATTCCCGGCGGGTTCTTGCACACCCCCAAGCTGACAGTAATTAAGGACAATCCCCCTCTCCTCACAGAATTGTTTGCTCTATTTGGCCTATTTGCTACGCGGTTCCGACCAACAGCACAAAAGCCTTCGCGCCTATTTGCCATCGTACACGAGATAGGGCTGGACCATTAGCAATAGACTTCCTCGGTCACGCAATACTTCCTCCGCCGGCCTTGTGTTAATAATTTGGATCATCTAATTTCCAACAGCACGGTTACCAACCGGTTTTAATAACGAAGCCGACATAACACCGTGTGAGTAGCAGCATGCAGATACCCAAGCCCTCGCCAATTCAGGTCTATCATGATACGGCCGGAGCCTCACAGCTTCAAGGCCAAGTATAAGCGATATCAGATTGCACAGCCAGGTAAACACCTGTCAACTTCATCGCCACATACTTGGTAGGATTCTCCAAAGCTCCACAATCCAAGTAGAGGCACCGCCAGTCTCCACCGGCGAGCGTCAGGTCGGCTGATCCGTCTCAAGTTGGCGATTGTTTGGTCCTGGAGCTTTGGACAAATAATAGCCTTATATGGACTAGCTCCTATGTTCCCATTTCCAGCCTCGTGGCAGACCAATCGCGATCTGTCACGTTCATTATCTTTTTGTCCAGAGTTTGGCCCCTTTTTTCCACCGGTTGTCCTCGTTATCGCGCTGAAGACGGATTCGCATTTTTCTGGAAGCCGATCGTCAGGGCCTCAAGGCCTCATGATATATCAAAGAAAGCCAAATGGGGGTAGGTGTGTTATATACGATCGTTCTGATGAGCGCTTCATGGCGCTCGGCGTTCTACATGCAGAGATCAAGTGGACTACAATAGAAAAGGGGTCCCAAACGAACTTGTTTTCTGGGTACAATGTACGGTATGATCCACAAGCAGCGCAGGTCACCCACACACAGAAAGGCACATCGAGAGTCCGCGTTTATTTTTGCAGGCCGCTAAACCCATCGAGCGAGGTCATCATCCTTCCCTTAGTCTAGAACAATCGTGACCTGGGATGGGGAGGGTCTTATACTAGGAAGAATCATTGAGAGAAGAGACTCGTGAAAACGTTTATCATGGTAGAACTTCATCGGAGAAGCTCCGCAACTTCTCCATACTACAGGACATCCCACGAATCAAATATGTCGTCATTCTATCGGTGCGGCCTACTGGAGGGCGCCAGCAAGCAGGGGCGCTGATTCCAGTAAATGACATTAATGATCTGACACCCCGCAGATCGCAGAGCCGTCGTCCGTGGCAGCAGAGCCCCGTTCAAGATTAGGCATGTTATTACGACACCAAGCATCACTGCCAGCATCCTACACACTCTACGCCACGCCGGCCACCTCTACTATCGCCATCTTTTCAATAATATATTAGGGATAGTTAACATTTCACCGTCCCCGTCTGATCCGATCTTTTTTTTTTTCAGACTTACAACTATACCTACCTTTGTTCTTCTCGAGCACAACAAAAAACCCTATCTCTGCGCCTTCCACCCGCGAGGAACCTTCCTCTCCACGGCGAACAACGGGACACACGGGAGGAACTCAAAATACCGGGCCTTAGTAACTACAAATTGACAGATAGCCTCTGACAGCTCTTGTCAACCCCCCCTGGTGCGTATGTTTCGGCTTCGGCTTAGCGAGTCCTGGTGGTCATCCCACCTACATAGCAATCTGATGACGAGTGGCAACGTCTCTCTCTAATCTTCCTTTCTCCGACTTTTTTTCTCTTTCGGTAGTCAGGGGCGTGGCAATAGTATATCTCATACAGTCTAGACCCGTCCGAAGAAGGCCAACGTTGCGGAACGTTCGCCTTCTTCATATCAGGCTCGCAATACACATGCCCATATCAATAAAACGAGCATACAATTTAAGCGATCCATCCGAACGGCCTGGGCTTTATCGATCAGATGGTTACTCGGAACCGTTTGAGATAAAAGGATAAAATCTAGAGCTCGTTATTTGCAAATGGGTCAAATGGGATCTATACGTCTATCTATGCACACACCATTCGTCTAATCTAAGAGTCCGAATCAAACACGAGGTAGACTGGGAACAAATTGCACAACAGCATACTAGCTGAATGTCCGTCACGACTGTTACTTTACTAATAATATGATGATGCAGAATCCATTAGAAGATGCTGTGCGCGACAAAAAGGGATCGGAAAGAAAAAAGGGATCTAAACGATGACTGCCAGATAAAGTTTGGTTTTATACAAGCGAAAGAAAGGAGCCTCAAGAATGTAACCCTGAACCGATGAAGAAAGTTCAATTGCAGTATGTTGATAAACATCACAGGGGGGAGATTTCGTGTATGACGTTATATAGCATAATCCGCGGAACATGCAACCGTTTGACAAAAAAACGTGTATAAGCAAGATTCGTTCCGGTTTGTTTGTCCCATGGGAAATAAACGTTCGATACCATATTGTTACAACTTGACCATTCGATCAAGTGAAGAAGCCGTTAGCCGCAGTTCAAGAGTAGAGGATGTGACACATTATGCGTCTTTTTCTCCTTCCGGAGTGGGCCAGAACAAGGAATATCGAGGATAAAAAGTGAATATGGGAATGTGAGCTGAGCAGGTGTGAGTACAGCAGTCAGATGCGTGGAAATGGATGCGAGAGTCGAAGCCTCAAAATAGCCAACTAGTAAATTTCGTAAAAATATTAAAACTTTTCAGTTTACTATTTTATGACCCAAAATTTGAACACTCACTAACATAAACCACCAACTCTGATCAAAATAAATAACCAAAATCTTGAATAATGCATAGGGAAGGAAAAAACGATAGATGACAGTGTAAATCAGCCCCCAACGCCAATACTCGTTCCACGAGCAACTTTCGTATGAGTATCTGCAGGATATCTGGTGAACCTACTTCTCCTAGATTAAATCACAATGGGCTCACCTCCTGCCCAAGTAAACCATCCATTACTGTTACCGGATTTAGTGTAATCGACTCTTCCTCCGTTGATCCACCATGCGTAGCTGTTCTCGCTGGTAGGACTCGGAGCATCTTTCATCGAGTCCTGTTTAGTGACATTGCTACTGCTCGCGAGTCGCCTAAGATCTTCCGTTGTACAAGTAACATCAGTGTCAACGATAGACCCGTCAAATATACCAGGCGTAGGCGGTGAGCTCTGAGCGAAACACCACTGTTTCACAAGTGCAGCACGCGGGTCTGGGGGCTGCAAATTATTCGCAGATGGTGGGTCCTGTGGCATAGACGAAGGCTTAAACCTGGCAAGAGCTGCAGGTGTTGATAAAGACGAGGTAGCAAGGGGCGGTGATGAGACGCGGGGTGGAGAGGAATGCGGCGAAGTGAATAATGGAGATCCGTCACGCAACCACGAAGGAGAAGTACGAGCTTTATAGGACGCACTGCATTTAGACAAGGTGAACAAGAATAATGGATAAACTCACCCGTTGTGCTTTTGCCTGACTTTGAGTTTCCGACGCTGGAATCGTCACATTCGAGACTTCCAGATCTGCTCCTCGGAGGGGTAGGAGTCTGCATATGTGCCCTCGGAGTGCCAGGTGAGGGGGCCGCATAGTTTGTCAGGCTGACTCTACCAGATTGAGAAGACAGCTTGACTGAATCACCGAAACCACGACGAAGACCCAGACCTGAGGAATGAGGCGAACGGGGAAATGTCACAGTCTCTGGCTTCGACGACGGCGATTGCGTCGTATCTGCTGATTTGTAGGAGCCCGTGGTAACAGGCGCACCATCAGATGATGTAGTAGGAGTAGTAGTAGTTGGAGAAGTACGTGGAGAAAAGACAGGAAAGGGCAACACATTGGTCTGGAGTACGGCCATTGGAGTAGCGGGTGTTGTTTTCATCGTAGATGGAGCAGTGAAGCTATTCTGTTGAGAGCACGGAACAGAAGGAGCAGTATCAGGAGATGGCATGGGTGATATGGCAGGTCGCTTGAAAAAAATGCGATAATTCTTCCCATCATTGTTGTCCCACCATTCGCCAACGGGACAAGTAAACCTGCCGACGAGGAAAACAGTTTGTTCATGTAGTTTATGCTCGTAGTACTCTAGATGAACGCAGAAACTGAAACGATCCCATGTGGGCTCTAATGGAGACGAGCCGTCGTTTGCAGCTAAAAGGCCTACTGCGTCACCCACTGTTCTCCTACGTGGGAAAGGCGGTGGCAGAGCGGGCAAAGAGACAACATGCTTGCAGAGTACTTCGGAGGTTGTCTGCCAATTATCCAAAGTAAACCTGAGAGCAACGCGCTTTTCGAACGCGATGTTTCGTACGAGGATGGAGCCGTACAGAGCAGCAGGTCTGGATTTTGGAAGGGTTAACGACTCTATATGGATATTGGCATATGGATTGGGAGAAGGAGACGGTATAGGAGAGGTTGCTGAAGAGTCGATGATTGGTAAACGATCGGGAGGAGACTGGGGGATAGATGGAAAATTAAAGTAGGAGGTATTGTCGGCTTCAGTCTCCGTCTCAGTATCTTCCCCGCCGTTGTATAGATTGGAAGGTTTACCGGAGCGGTTGTAGACGCGCACTGTCTCGAGGTCCTTGCCATCCTCTGCAAAATGGACGTTCTTGTGTACGGAGGGAGTGCTAGGAGCAGACTGAGCACGCAAGTGTGCAACGTGAGATATCTGAGGAGAGGCAGAGGCCGACTTTAAAGACGGTTTGAGAGGTTTACCATTGGATAGAATGATGGGAGAAGAAGAAGAACGGGGTATAGACGACTTGAAGTCTGGGGGAGGAGAAGGAGCGAGGGGGATCTTGGGAGAAGAAAAGGGAGATAAGGGCGAAAGTAATGAGGAGGAGGAGGAGGGGAATGGAATGGTGCCTTCTCCTTGAGGTAGGGAGATGAACAAAGAGGGATTCTTCGGTGAGGGGGGAGAGGCATTGGAAGCCTTGTCGTCAACGAGGTAGTCGTCTTTGAAGTGGAAGACAGAGTTTTTCGCGAGAGGCTTTCGTTTAGGCAAAGACCCTAAGGAGACGAAAGCGCCCGGGCCCTTGTCATCCGAGAAAGACGCGGAGCAGGAACGAGACCTTCTGTGGAGGGAGGGCCTGGACACCGAGGGGGACGAGACCGGTGAGGAAGATGGAGAAGGGATAGAGTAGGGCATTAGACGAGGGAGGAGGAGGAGGAGGAGTGAGCAAAGAAAATGCCGATCAAGGGTTACCGTCCTTATCTTTTGGCGGAAGCTGACTCAGCAGGCTTCTTTACTGTTTAATTCACGCAAGCCAGGCACGAAGCTGATTGAAACGAAATGTGTACGTAGCGCGGTGTAAAACAAGACGGAGAACGAAGAACCCAGAAATTTCGAAAGTATGAATCAAGGGATTCTTAAAGGTTTGGATGTGAATGCAAATGCTGGTGATAGCCCCATTGGGCGGAGGAACCAATGGAAAAAAACACACATGCTCGAGCTCCAGTGGAGATGGTTTCAACAATGACGAGAATGGGGGACGACATTCCAGTATATTCGATTTACGTTTTACTACGTTGCTTATCGTCGGTTCGCCGAGTATGAACAAGAGAGAGATTGGACAACCCCCAAAAAAAAAATGGAGCCTGTTGCCAGCAAACCGGACCGTAGATCGTTCAATGGCAACTGAATGCAAAGGGAGGACCCGATTGAGATCTGCTGCTGCGAGTTGGAGACGCCCAGGAAACAAAGAAGAGCAGTTACGTAAACGCACCAACGTTTGAGAGCAGCTCAGTTACCAAAGTCTTGTTCTGGCGGGACCGTCGTCTGTCCATCAGACTGGTGCTCGAAATTTTCAACACAATCTCTGCATAACCATCGGCCCTTCCAAGGTTCCCGGCCTTGATTCCGGTCCTCTCTGCCGAACCCCCTCTTGCCCGGCAGCCACGCTTCCGTTTTTGGTCATCCTCCCCCGCTGCATGAATCGTTTCCTCAACCTCGTCGGCGTTCCATGGCAGCGTCCCGATCCCGACTCCCCCGACTCCCCAACCTTTCCCTCATCTGAGCCACCCTGTCCCGCTGGTCCTTCCCTCGCCGTCGTCCCCACCTTCTATCAGCACCACTCTGATCCTAGCTCGGCCTATCCTCATTCACCCATAGAAATCACACATCCCCACTACATTCACGTCCCTGATTCCGCCTCCTGCCCTGCACCTGTCCTCCTCGATTCTCTTGCTTCCGCTCCAGAACTAGAATCCACCGATTCTCTGCTGCAATCCGTTGATCTCTCCATCTTGTACGGAAAGAAGAAGAACAAGAAAAAGAAAAAGAGGGCCGCTGTATCCGTCATTCCCCCCGGTGGTGACCTTCTTGCTCCATGGCTGTCCGATCTGGGCATGACAGAGTACGAAAGCAAACACCAACGGTTAGCTCTCGTCGCCCTTCTTCACTTCTTCCACGTCAATCTCACACCACTCAAGATTGCATGACGAAATTGTGGCGTACGCTCGTTTTATTTCCCCTACCCCGACAGAACTCCAAGCACGTCAACTCATCATTTCCGCCATTGAAGTAGCAATCTCCAAGATCTTCAAACATGCATCCCTCTCTCTATTCGGAAGTGTTGCCCTCGACCTCTGTTTACCCAACGCGTATGCCATCTCCCCTGGCCCCAGTCTTTCCACTCATCCCCTCGCTTTCTAGTGACATTGATCTCACAATTCTCGCTGATATTCCGCGTCAACTCGGGACAAAGAGCATTCTTCATGAAGTATCCTCCGGTCTCAGGTTTGCGCAAATCAGTGAAAATAGTCAGGTCATCTCACGCTCAAGAGTTCCCGTCATCACCCTGACCACAACTCAACCACTTGGTATTATCTCTCTCTCGATCTCCGCCTCATCCCGCAATCTAAAGCCTTCTAAAATCAGGATCGTTCTCCGTCAACATTAGCATCAACGCGGACACAGGTGTCAAGGCAGTGGGTATTGTTCGGGACTACCTGGACAAAATGCCTGCCTTGCGCCCGCTTGTCCTCGTACTTAAACAGATGCTCTCCCAATGCGGTCTCGACTCGGCAGCAAATGCTGGTCTCTCGTCATACTCGCTGATCGTTATGGTTATCAGTTTCTTACAGGCATTTCCTCCCTTGTTATCCATCAACACGCGCTTCGCTGATCCGCTTTCTATTTTTCCATAGGTTAATCCGAATAAGCGATCAATGGGGGTCATAGACCATCCGATGGAGAATGAATCTTTAGGGATACTCTTGCTCGATTTCCTTTTCTATTACGCGAACACTTTCGTTTATCAGACTTCCAGGATCTGCGTAACAACATCTCCGGATGGAAGTGTACTTGACAAAGCACATTTGATAGATTCTGATAATAACTTCAACCTGTCGATCTCTTGTCTCGTGAATCCTGGCAAGTCCTTACTTTTTGTTATTATATATAATTTCTTTACGTATCCTTCTGGTGACGATCATTGACGTGTGGTCGCAGATAATGATATCGGCAAGCCGACAACGAAACTTGAGCGGCTCATTAGCGCATTCCGCGATGCCCTCGGTCGGATCGAAAGCTATCCATTTTCAATGCAACATAGCAACTGCCTGGGAACTATAATTGGACTTTCACAATCGGTGTGTGGCGGTACCTTACGTTCATACTACACATGAGGCCCTTGTTTTCTTATCTCCAATCGATTTTCATTTCTGCGCTAGATAATTGACCATCGAGAACACGTCTCCCAACTCGTCACGTCCGGGTCTTTAGAAGCGCAGATAAATAGGAGCATCATTTACATGGCCAAGATCAACCCAGCCTTTTACCCCCAGACATCTAAGCTTCTGCGTGAGAGCAAGTCGGCATTCAAAGTGGATGTCGAGGCGCTGGGCGCCACCACCCCTCGAGGTTGCGACAGCTACCGGCCCGAATATGCGACTGCAGCAGACGCAGAAACAAGATGGGCTTCGTCGACGAAAAGGAAACGAAAAGGTCCTGAGTATGAGGCGGATTATTTTGGACCCAGAGCTTGGGTGGATGGAACTGACGGTAGCGGGAGAGATAAGGAGAGCGATCAGACGAGACAAAGCCCGAGGAGCTGGTCAAGAGGACGAAGTCTACCTAGAGACAGAAGCCAGACAAGAGGATCAACCGAAAGAAGCCGGTCTAGAGAACGCAGCGAGCCCAGGCGTCCAGGGAACAAGGCGGAGAACAACTCAAAAGAGCGAGAGACGAAACGGGCGCGCCTGGACTAAGCCTTTTATTTCTACTTTTGGTTATCGGTCAGAACGGGTTAGACAATGATGTACATGGCCTGGAGGAAGTTGATCACGGTCGCACTGTAATTATCACTGTATTCGTACTCGTAGTCATGCGGTCTGGGAGAAACAAGGCTCTTACGTGACAATAGCGTGACCAATCTGTGAGCTCATCATGTCGACTGCTATCCAATCGATACAGATCCCAGACCACGAAGAACGCAAAGAGCCTACACCACACATAGTCTACAGGATCCTAATCCATGCCTCCGTCCGCCAATGGTCCATGTGGAGGCGCTACTCCGAATTCGCTGACCTCCACACAGAACTCGCAAAATCCACTGGCTCGCCCCCGCCCGCAGAGCTCCCTCCCAAACACGCCCTGTCCCTCTTCCGCTCCCGCACCAACGCCACGATCCTCGCCGAGCGCAAACAGGGCCTCGAAACCTACCTACGAGCCATCATCAGCGCAAAAGACGACCAATGGCGAGGCTGCTACGCATTCAAAGAATTCCTAGGAATCCCTATCGGTAAAAACATCGCCACCGCCGCAGACTCCTCTTCACCCTCCTCCTCCCCATCAACCGCTTTCTCGCTCTCGTCGTGGCTCGACGAACACCTCCAAGTCCAAACAACGATCCGCGACATCCGCGCCGATATCAACAAGCGCGACGCGCTCTCGGACCGGGGGGATATCTCCGGCTCGCACCAGGCGAACGTGCAGGCCAAGAAGAAGCTGCTGGCCGTGCAGACAAGGGTGGATGCCCTCGACACCGGGCTGCGGGCTCTCGCCGCCGGGGGCGGGGGGCTGAGCCAGGGCGAGGAGCAGCGGCGCACGGAGATGGTCGCGCGCCTCCGCGACGACTGCGAGAAGCTCACGAAGATGGTCACCATCGCGCGGCATACCTCGCGCGGGCTGGGCTCTGGGCTTCAGAGGAACCCCCCGAACGAGTCTGATCGTGCTGCGTTGCTTGGCACGAGTCCGTCTTTTGGAAAACCTGTTGTTAGGGTCTTTGGAGCTGCACCACAACCGAAGGAGTCGGAGGAGACTCGGCCGCTTGATGATGCAGGCTTGTTCCAGTTGCAGCAGACGAAAATGGACAATCAGGATGCGAATCTGGCAGAGTTGAATGCTATATTGCAGCGGCAGAAACATCTTGGATTAGCCATCGGAAACGAGATTGGTCAGCAGATCGAAATGTTGGATTCTTTGGATAATGATGTGGACAAATTCGGGGTGAAGCTTAGTGGAGCAAAGAAACAGCTAAACAGGTTGGGGTAGATTCTATTATGATACCTAGGCTAGGTAGGTGCTCGAACATCCGGATGTGCACGACATATTACGCTGGCGACATATAATACATACTAATTATGTGGATTCGGTTTCGTCAGAAACCTTCCAACTCCCTGGAACGTTGGGCTAACTATCAGAAACTCGTCTGGTAAGATGGCAACCGAAAACATACCTCGTAACAAGCTATCATGATACCACATGCTGGAGCAATTTTTGCTATTCGAGGGCCAAGTCCTGCATACAGAGCAGACATCCCCTCCGTTTGAATTATTTGCTTCAACAATGGAAACGTAGCTGTTGTTCGCGACGAAGCAGACATTATCAGCGCCTGTCGTCGGGTCTTGAGAACGTCGAAAGGAGATGTTACTAGGGCCGCCGTGGTACCACTAAGCGCTCCACTAATAAAGGCAACTCCAGCTCCTTCTCGCCCCATTTGTCTAAACATCCCTTTCAAAGTTTCGTAGTTTGCCCAATATAGACCACTGAATGGAACATCTCTCCAAAGCGTGGGCCCAAGACCTCTCCAAAGATAAAGCGAGCCCTGACTTCGTGCAAGAGACCCCACCGATGATAGTACAGAACGCAGTGTATGTGGCTTATCTGGAGACAACGGCGTTGATTGAAGATTTGTCCGTATCAACTCTAAAGGGGAAGTAATCGATGTTATCATAGTCCGTGCAGAGATGCCTGCAAGTAAAGGTGCTATTGCAGGAGAAATATCGGAGGGAAATGCCGTATGCAATAAGTGGTCATATGTAAGCATGTACAATGTTGAAGACGGAACACCAATAATGCTGATTTCCAAGCGTCAGGAAATAGTTGCTAGGCGACGAATCTGAGCTCTTACAGAGAAGTACCAGCACCCTTCCATAAGCCGCGAATGCCCTCAGCCCGCACAACGTGCTTGATAGCGTCGTAAAAGCCATTCACTCGTTCCTGCCTCCAGACACCATGGTCCCAGACACAAACGACATCTGGCCGGGACAAGGCCGGACTGGCCAAGGAAGACATGTTGCGGACACAAGGAATATGACTTGGTTGACAACATGTATTTGGAGGAGGACGGACGAACATTGGACGGACTTTAGGAGGCTGAGTTTGCAGTCTAGTCTTGACAACATCGAAAGGAGTCACTGAGATACTTGGTTGAGCAATTTAAACAGGAAAACGGATAACAGACGTACTTGTCAAGGCAGTTAGCATAGATCCTGAGCCTGCCGCTACCAGTTTTGCATTGAATGGCTCCATGACGATTACAATGGGCCCGTCGTGTTGCCCGACGACGAGGAAAAGGTAGAGGAGGGGAAGAAGATTAGAATTACGTCGAGGTCAAGTCGAGTTATTACAAACGCAGAAAAAGTCGCTCGAATCAATTCGGCCGGCACCGGACGTCATCACCCGCGTTATCAGATAACTCCCAAGTAAAAACACGTGGTATCCACGAGACCACTTGGTTCAAGTTCAATGTTGAACTTTCAAAGCACAGCGCGTCCTCTGCTCCTCCACGTCGACACCAGCCATGGCTGCAAGCAAAATCCCAAACGAGCTCTGGATGACCATTTTTGAGCTCGCGACTGTAGATAACACCTACTGCGACGCACTGCCGACGTGCATGGACAACTCGTCGTGGTTCAAGACCATCTTCAACGTCTGGTCTTTGCAATCCCCAGAGGAATTGTCTATCAACGCGCAAAAGAAGCGGTACAAGACTATCAGGGTATGCGCTCATTTGATCTTCTTCCGTCTCGAAGGTTCATACCTGTACAACTAGGCTATTCTCTCTACTTGCAAAAATTGGCATCAAATCGGGGGAGAGTTCCTTTACAAGTACATTTCGATTTTTAGACCGTCCGAACTGCATAAACTTTGTGCTGCCTTTGACCGTGAAGCAACCCTGGGTTGGTGGACAGAACGAATCTACTTTGGTGGCAACGCTGTCATGAAGGAAGAATCGTTGGATGCTCTTGTTTCGATAATCCGACATTGTCCCAATATCAAAATGCTGATCATAACCTGGCCGTTATCGTCCATATTCTCCGCTGCCATTGCAGATACTCTGCTCTCATTCACCTCCAAGTCTCTCCACACTCTTTCCTGGGCTGTATCATGCGCGGCCCTTCCCAAAACCATCTGGGCTCTCAACTCGTTCAGTAAATCGCTGCAAGTTCTGCAACTCCAGTTTGAAGACACGGATGATGACAACGTCGTCCATTTAGGCTCCGCAGCGAATTTGAATCTCACTCTTCCAAGACTGAGACAGCTATCTCTTCGTGGAGCTTTTCAGGCTTTTCTCGAACAGTGTTCCGACTGGACAATGCCGTCACTTGTCCACGTTGAATTCGACTTTGTCGACACTCGCGATGACATCCCGGATGTGATCGAATTCCTCGTCCACCATGGAGCTGACCTCAAATTCCTCGATCTAAACTGTCTTCAAACCCTCGATGTCGCGGCTATCCTAGATCTATGTCCCCAGCTGGAAACATTTTCCTTCAATCCGGACTGGAGGTTGCCAACCATTGACGAATTCCCCAACGCTGCTAAGCTTGTCAACAGGCCCCACCCCAACATCACACACATTGGGCTGCAACAGTTGATGTATGCATTTGGGGTTGGCTACGCAGCGACATACACTCAAGTCGATCCCTTTAGCACGATCTATATTCGTACTTCCAACGACCTTAATTTCGCGGCATTGACGAAAAAGAATTTCCCTTCGTTGCAGTGTATACGGATACTGAACCGTGCCTTGTTGTGCGAATTGGAAGCAGCGAATGGGCCAGACAAGCAATGTTTTCCGAGATGGGAGAAGTGGTGGGATCAGTGCGTGAAGCAAGGCATCAGGCTAGAGGATTGCACAGGTGCTTTCTTGGGCACATTGCCGCAGGATGAGGAATCAGAAGAATCATCCGATGAAGAAGATGAGGAAGAAGAGGAGGAAGAGGAAGTTCACGATACCCAAACCACTGGCGGTGGGGTTCCACTTTCAGAACTGAGGGAGCTGTTGGACCAATGCAGACGAATGGCTGAGGAGAGAGACGATACAAGCTTTCCAGGCCTACAGCTACAATCAAATTTTACGTAGTTGTTACACAGTGCGCAGCTCGTCGTCTCAATGATCCTTGGATTTCCCTTCTGGCGGTCTAGTTGAAAATATTCCTCTTTCGCGCACTCGAGCTATAATTTCATCTACTCGTGCTCTATTGACTAAATCATCTGTATGTTTTGTCCTGCCTGTATAGCTTAAGCTGACAGTTATTTGGGAAGAGAGTTTAGTGATGACCTACCCATAAGGGCCCAATTACGAGTGCTGGGTATTCTCAGAACATCCGTCTCCACATTCCACCCGCAGTGAAAGGTTAATCTCGCAAGCCAAATCCTATACATCGAATAAGAGCTCGTGTTTTTGCCATCCCCGCCGAGGTTGAGTGTGTCCACAAAATCCGAGCTAGGAAGCGGGAACTGCAGCGACCCAGACCGGTCGTATTTTTGGTCAAACTCCCATGGACAGCACGGCAAATTGAGGTACCCAGACGCGTTGCATATTGTCGCAAGAACAGGTACCCATGGAGTTAGCTCATCTGCGTGGTTGCCGATTAGGAAGGCACCAGGAGGGAGATTCGGTGGCGTGTCGGTTGTGGGGTTGAGAGGGCTGATGTGGAGATTGCGTTGTGTTGATTCTGGGTAGTGTGACCAGGAGGTCCGAGCACGGATGTCGGTCCCGTAGCCTGTGTATCCTTCCGAGACGAGGATGTGGACTAAAAGTCCGTTTCCGCATCTGTTACTAGTCTGTCAGGTGCCACGTCTACATTAAGAGTGCCTTTATCGTTACCCTAGATCAACAAAACCACCTGGTGGACGAGGCCATGATCTCCACTCCGACTCGTCTTCCAAATCCTCCCGAAGAGTACTTGATTCAGTCTCCGACGATCGCACATACATGCTTTTCCAAAGTAACATCAAATATGTAGCAATCCCAATATCCTGTAAAATCAATCGACAACGTCAGCGACTTTTGCACAAAAAAAACAGCGAGTCGGAGAGAGAGAGAGAGAGTAAGCATTCCTCAAACACGTGTTTCAGCGGATCCGTGCTTTCATGCCAATCGTTCACAACATGTTTATGCCTCTCGCGCATGATCAGATATAGATCCTGGTACTCTTCTCGAGGGACGAGACAATCGTGCTTCACACGCTTTTTATAGTCGTTTGCGGCACCCCATCCATATCGATGCAGCGTCTCGAGCAGCGAAAGACACGTCCTATATAATCTTGAATTGAGGTCCAGAGGAGTACCTGGGAAAGGCGCAACTTCGATTTGCAGCCGCGTTGAAGACCCCCCGCCGAGACCATCCCCCTCAGATGTGATGTACCGAAACGCGATGTGGAAGACGGAGGGGTGATAATAGGGCAGAGAGCCAGAAGAGTCAAGTATGGGCGTGAAAACCAAGGTGGACGGGAGCCGACTCTGATCCTGCTTCCCATCTACTGGAGGCGCGCCATACAAAGTACAGTGCTGCTCCAGAGCAGCATCACGTCCCGGACGGCGAGCCAGTAATTTCCGATGCACATTCTTCAACGCGATCAACCCGTGTAGTTCAGGTATGATAGATGCCGGCGGGAAATCAGAATCAGTCTCTTGAATGGTTTCTGAACGCAATATGAGGGTTGAGTTGTATTCGGGGTGGTGGACTAGCTGCAGCAGTGCTATCTCGAACTAGGCGTTGTTTGGAATAGCGATTAGTTCTGGTAGTTTTAGTGATCGAAGGTCTCACCAATTCGAGGGGGAATTCTGCAGGGCAGCTAATTATAGGGATCCAAGGAACACCTTGCCGACTTTGGAGGTGCTCGTGGTTGGGGGTACAAGGGGTTCCTTGGAATACACACCGAGAAGCCATCCTCGACACATCAAGGGTCGAAATGGAAGAGCGCTGAACATGGTCGGCGTCTCCCGACAAATGTAAGTTCAAATGTTGCTGATAAGAAGTAAATTATTCCATAGGAAAAATCCGGATATTTAATACAGCTAGTACTAGTACATTGTCGGGGCTAGGGGGTAAACAGTTACGAAAGAAATTCAAGTCCTTGGAAAATATAGATTTTACGACCGTATGATCACATCTGTGCCGCCGTCTAGAGTTCCTTGTATGGAGGAAGTTCCTCTTCCTCATCCTCAGGCCTAGATTCTTCCGAGGGCACTTCAGCTAGAGCACTCTCCCTCTCTCTCTCCCTCCCTAGCCTCTTCTTTTCCTCCTCAGCTGACTCGAACGGACTCTCTTGCGAAGTGGAATCTGAGCCGCCATGGCGAAGGATACGCGCCCGCTCCTCGCGTTCCAACCGTTTCTTCTCATCTTCCGCACTTTCATGAACGCTGCCGCTAGCAACATCCGCTACACCTGCGCCATATTGACCTGATTTGTCTGGACCGACTGGAGACCTGATATCCTTGAGTGAACCACTGGATGGCCCTGGCCCTTCCGGTCCAGTGGATTGCGGCAACCCCGTATCTGCTATCGTAGGAATGGGGACCGGAATAATCACCTCAGGTTTTGTCGGATCAGGAGACACAAAATCTGGTAAATCGGAGGTTCGGGCTGGTAACGCCGGTGCGGGAGTTTGATTCAACTGCTGGGGGTCGATAACAGGAGAAGCAGCCGGGGGAGAAGACGCCACGGATTTATCGACGGAAGTTGTAGAACCTTTTTCGTCGTGAAGCGGTGGTGTGGCGCTTACGATGGAGGACAACTCAGAGGCATGAGTTACACCGAAGCTGCGAGTGTCTGATCGACTAAGATCGACATCAGAATGGCTGATAGGAAGATCCAAGCTTCCCGTTTTGTAATTATCAAGGGCGCGCTGTAACCCAGCCCGAGCAGCTGCAGTCGTCTTTTCACCTGCATATCTGTTGTTCTCCGTAGGAGGGAGCGTAGGCAACGCATCAATGACAATAGTCGCAGCTTGAGAGAGTAGAATAAGTTTCTCCCCGTACTAAGACGAACAAACATGAGCTCTACAAAAAAAACCAAGAGAAAGCAATAGATGTCTCACCTCTCTGATAGCATCCCATTTAGCCCGTTCGCTCTCCCTGATCGCCTTCCTAGAAAGAAGTTCGACCTCTTTCTCGAGCGGCTCGTCCTCATCCTCAGCCTTCTTCAAAGCACTTTCCAAGTCCGCCCGTCGCTTCTCATGGCCCCTAGGGCGATCCACCTCGAGCTTCGCAAGTTCGCGGTCGTACCCAGCACGGACATTATGACGGACAGCAAGAGTAGACTCCGCACCGCGAAGAGTCTTCAACGGAACACGAGCAGCATCAACCCGCTTCGAAAGCGTCCCCGCAAGTGATCCGTGAACAAATTGAAAGAACGCCAGACGATCGGTGACTACAACACACACCAACGCAAACATCATCAACAAACCTGAATATATTAAATCGGAAAGATAAACCGCTTACCATCCTTTATATCCTCGGCCTCTGTCTGACCCCACATATAAAACTCCTTGCTAGTTGCTTTGGTGTCCCTCGAGACGTTATCATAGTCGATCGCAACACCTTTGGCAGAAGTGATAGTCTTCTGGAGGGGGCTAACGTTGCCATATTGCTGTTTCAAAGTGCGCAACTGGTGATTGATGGACTCCGTAAAGGCGTAAGATCCCCGGCCAGCGGATGAGCCAGATTGCTGCTCGCGACTCCGAGTCTGAGCCAAGGGGGTAGACTGGATGGCAGTCTGGGCTTTATCGGCGATGGAAGAGAAAAAACTTGAGACTGACATGGTGGTAAAGGAATGAAGGACGAGGGCGCAGTCTCAAGGTTTAAGTACTGAATGATGAGGCGGTGGTGCAATCGCGCAGCGCGCCTGTGCTCACAATTGAAGACACTACGTCATGTAAACAATCTCTGATCTTACGAATAATTTGACAAGGTGCTACTACAAACAAGATCTCTCTCTCTTTCAAGTATCGTCGCCAACAGTAATCAGTACCAACTACACTATGATTTTCCTTCCCTTGCCCTTCTTCTCAGAGTCTTTGTGTGACAAAAACTCTACCTCTGTTGCCAGCGGCCCGCCAAGTTTTTGGTTTTCCGAGTAGCCCAGCACGCTCGTCTTGAAATGTCGACCAACCGATTCAATTCGTTCTTTCAATTTGTCGTCCTCAGCTGTCCCAGACATCGTAGGTGCGATCCGCGTCCAAATAGAAAGTCGATAGAATTGCGGTCGAGTAGACACGATAACACCAGTCACAAATGACTCGGCGTGGGTATCTCCAGACTCAGAATCCGATGGATGAGAATCAAACGTCTCACCGATTGCAGCCAACATCTGTTGGTAACTTGTCGCAATCAGCGGCAAACATCTTTCAACGTGCCACTCACCGTATATAACCACATTTTGTCTACATGAGCACGATTCTTATCCTTGGGTAACTGTATGCTCCATTTTCCGCCATGTTTATTCGCTTCGTCCTCCCAAGCAGGAATAATCCCCTCCTACAAATCAAGTAAGAAAAGCAGACAAACTAAAGCGCATTATTGCCACCGACCTTGAAGAGGTAATAATTCGCCTTCTGCGGTAATGCCGACGGAGGCACGATATTATTGTACAGACTGAATGATAAGGTCACAATCAATCAAATTCAGCAGAATCGGATCACTCACCCCCAGAACTCTTCCACGCTATCAAAATTAATAACCCTCTTAATGTCCTCCATCCAGCCCAACGCAGAGGCACCACTAGGCGTTGGCGGGGCAGGCGTAGATGGGAATGCAGTCATGGGGGTTTGAGGCAGATTACGGCCTTTGGTGGCGGGTGAATCGAACCAAAGCGTCCAGGACGAGTAGAGGGGATGCTGCACACGAGTCACAAGCCGTCAGGGCACAAAACCGATCACAAGTCAAAAGCCAGAGCGTACTTTGACATTAAAGTTTTGGGGATCGTTGAACACCGTCCTGATGTTTTCTGCCTGGGCAACCATGTCCACCTCTTGGATTTCACCAGGTTCCATGGCATCCGAGCTGACGCTGGTGTTTACATGGAGCGGGTTCTCAGCGAGAGCTGAATTCAACGCAGCTTGCGAAGCCTGGAAAGCCGAAGGAGGCAAAGAACTTGAGACCGAAGCCATTTATGGAGACAAAGGACCAGTTCGGTGCAAGAGAGCTGATCTTTAGCGCGAAATTCGGACACGTAACCGGGAACGATGGCAAAGATGGCGAACGATATAGATGGAAAATGTTGTCGAATACGAGGATTGTTGTTCTGGAAAAAAGTAATGCACTCGGCGCGCGATGTAGTAAAGTTACAGAACGAGAGCGGCCGTGCGTTACCAACATGTCACGTCACCGGCAAATCCGGGCCGGGAATAATGTTGGTTAAGCTTCAATCAACGTACAAGTTACAACTGTTTAGCATTTCAAGCTCAAGCTTAAGTTCCGCCCGCCTTTTCACGTATTCCTCTACCAACGTATGAGTCATCTCTGATGCTCCGGGTCGCGCACTGGGTCGAGGCTAAATAGCTACGTGTGGGTACATATTGTTGCGTCCGTCCTTCACGCCGGGTCTGCTGGCTTCCGAGTCAGCACGCAGCCGGCCTTCTCAACTAGGCGAACACACCCGCATACGTTATCTGATACTGCTTGTGCAAAACGGGTTCTTCTTCTATCTGTGGCTCATGGCAGACCTGCTCGTTTCCCCATGTCTGATGGGCTAAGACCTCTCGCTTAGCTTCCCTGACAGTACAGGTAAATCGCCGTCTCAAATCTTCACTTCCCAAACTGTTGACGGCGAGCAGATAGCCGAAGAACAGGAGAGCCGTTCTCCTATTGAGCGTCGGAAGCTTTGTCACTTCATCTTGCAGGCGATCCCATATCAATCTTAGTCCGGCTTGGGATGTCCCCTTTCGAAGCTCTTCTCGCCATTCAAATGAGCTTGGACCTCCTAAACATACAACCCCACATGTTGACCCCCCTAGGAACCTATCGCGAGCGCTATATGTCCCTGGGTACCTTATCAGTGCGTTTCATCTCTCCCGGGAACGTTATTCTGGAATCATTTGATTGAAGACATGCATACATGTAGAGAACTCGGATACGATAACAAGAAAGCGACTCAAAACAACGAACAAAAACATTTGCAGGAAGAAAAAGAACAACCAACTGCTGATATCACAAACCCAAAACGAAAAGTCGAGTTCCCCTAAAACCAGCCAAAGTCAGAAGTGGTACCATCAGAACTAAATGACGAAGTGGTATCCGATGCTTCTTGACAACGAAGCCGTGACTCGAGTTCGAGAAACTGGAACAAGGGTTCAGTGAATGGCGACCCTTGGGACACAATAATTAACGGACATTTTGTTCTTTATTTTTGAGCAGTGTGTGAAGCTTTTCTGCTTCATTTTGGAAATGCGCAAGCATTGTCTATATCCAAAAAGGCCAAGTTAGCAAATCGATCAGCGGGTCGAAGCTCATACAGCTTAGCTGACCCGCAGAGATCTTGATGATATGCCTTTGTAGTCTGGTAGTTTTTGCATTGGCTTTGGTTGCTTTCCGAGCAGTCGAACTTGTTCCTCCATCCAAACAACATACTCTTCGAGGCCGCCAACATAGAGTCTCTTCTTCTCATGGGAAGTGATCAAGTCTCTGGGAGAGTATGGATTCAGTGGCCGAGTAAATGGGGCGAAGAGAGTGAATTACGGATCTGTTGCGCGGAATGTGAGAGCAGAAGAAATGTCGAGAACCTTGGCTTTACGCCTGTCGGCGCGGCGCTGACGAATTTCATTTGACCTCTTTTTTATAGTTGTGGAATCTCCCGAGTACTCATGGACAGTCCTCGGGGGGTTGTTGGTGTGGTCCACCGATTGTTCCGACAGAGCTGAAAACGTGAAAGGGGACAGACCCATGCCATTTTGAGGCAAGTCTGATGCTTGATGCGAGGACGAGCTAAGGACGCCTACAGATGCTTGTACACACCACTGCGAAGTAGGTGTGGTATCATCTTCACTGTGATAAAGAGGGCTATCCACGACAGTCGAGTTGATTTGCAAGGGATTTTGAGTCGAAGGAGTTGCTGCTTGTGCGTGGATATTATTCGACTCTGCTTCGATCCCGTATAAACAACTCTGATACGCTTCGGTAGATGTCGAATCATAAGCACCAGGATCCGCGTAATAATAAGCGTAGCAAGACGTGGGGAAATTATGCGTCGCGGTTGTAGAGCATAAAGCAGAGTCGTGAGTATCCTGGAGGTTATCGTTATCTGACGACTGGGAATGGACGATGGTCTACAAAGGAAATATTAGAGAGAGAAAGACTGGAGATGGGACAGAGGGAACTGACTGACATCAGAAGAGTCGGGGTCGATTTGGTAACCGGTGTTGAGGTCGGAGTACACGGCGTAGAGCGACATAATAGTGGGACGGGATAGGGCAAAAGAGATGGGCATGTCGAAAGGTGGGCGAGTTATAACTCCGCAGGAGAGTGTGAATTACCGGGGATCGGAGATGTGGCGTTTAGGTTTTAAAAGGCCGCCGATCTACTGAATTGCTTCCGATATATGAAGCAGGTTCGACCCAAAACATGGGCCGTCAAGGTATCGATCTGTTCATGTGCAAGTGGCTCGACTGGCGGTCGTCGCTTCCGACGGTAATGTTTATTTAAATCGGCTGGAGACGAAGGGTTGCAGTTCACTACGAGTGGGTTGGACCACTCTTGGCCCGACTCGAGCGCTCGGCCACGTCGGAATTAGAGATCTCCTGTCCAATCTCTCTCTTCACCTACTCACAGCCTGAGCAAGCATTTGTGGACTAGTGCGGCTGAGTTCAATTCAGGCCTTTTGAGGTATGGCAATGACAAGCAATTTGCAAAACCGTAATCTTCCAAGCCTGCGTTGGTGTTCGGACGCTAAGATGATTAATATTTAATACTTTGGAACGCCGCATCTTGCATGGCTGATTTCGTACTCTGATTCGCCCCTGCTTGATGCGTCTAGTCGCCCATCAGCAGCATCACGCGTGAAGAGGTCACGGGAGCAGGAAGGGATCCTCCCCCCTATACGAACCCAATCCCTCCCCCAAAAAATGGGTCTAAAAGGTGGTAGACTCCTGCTATGTGTGTTCTATTAATCTACGCGTATTCGTCGCAGTTGTATATAAAGGGATTGTCAAAAGGAATGAGAAGAGCCAAAAGGGATCAGAGTTGCCGCTGAGTTGATTCTTTCTTTCTGTCAGGACCCATGGAGGTTTATTTGCCCCCGCTTTGGGGGGGGGGAGGGAGATGACCGATCCCCAGACGGACGACGGGCAACCGGAACGAGAGCGACGTCAGCGAGGTTTGTCGTGGAGGGGAGGAAGTGACGACCGAAAGCAAGTAGCAAAGGCACCGACAGAGAAACGTATTACGGGGCGAGATCGGCGCTAGCCCAAGATGTCTGATGCGCCAAAGGGGTGGACCGAAGAGCTACTGTTATAAGAGTGTGATGGATCTCGCGGGTTCTAGTAGGTCATACGGTGGTACCCTCTCTACTATCACCTCTCATTCAATTCCCCGGCTCTTGTGTCCCTCTTTTTATGAGTGGGATTCATATATATATCTTTATGCACTAATCTCCCTTTAGCACCCCTCCCTCTTTCTTTTAATCAATGTCCGTCTCCGTCGACTTCCACTCTGAATGCGCATTCCACTCCTCGCCTTGCCCTCCGGAGTACCATCCATCTCCACCGTCATTGAGTCCGTTGGTTCTCCCTGCAATTCCCCCCGTATCAAACTCATTCGCACTCTGCGACGAACCCATCGGATCGCCCATTCACGCCGGGCCTGCAAGTACACCGGGTTCCATCACTTCACCTGACATCGCTTCCTCTCAGTGGTCTTCTTCGGATTACTCTTCCTCCACTTATGATTCTCCACCAAATAGTTTATCATCTCCCGAGTCTACTACTAGCTCGGCTGGTGGGAGGCAGAAACGTCAAAAATCTCCTCCCCCCCTGGTGCATCCGTATGCTAGGCTAGAAGCCAAAAAAAACCAGCAAGAGCTTGGTGTAAAACGTCGCAAGGTATGGGATCACATGCTGGAAAAGCGCATATTTTCTGCACAAGAATTGTGAGTAATAATACCACATGCTTATACTTTCCTTTACATACCCCCCCTTAGGTCGTCAATCAAAGCACAGGATCGGCGAAAAATCTATATTTCGAGTCTGGAAGCCCTTGTGGATTCTCTGCACTCCCAGATGCTCTCTTACGCGCTGTATCCTGTGCCATTCGAGCAATTAGAAAATTTGAGTGGCTTGCATTCTAAAACTGCCATGGTCAGATTTCACACTTCCCCGCTGCACCGCGTCTTGTTGTTATAATAAGCTGAGAAGCTGTCCAGGCGATGATCGCGGGCGTGCTCCAAGATACGCATGAAATGCGACTCAAATTACTCGAGCTAGAGCGTAGCGTAAGTCTTCTTCTCTCCCCCCCACATCCGAGGTTTTTCCTTCCAATAGTACGTAAACAAACTCAATGTTGACCATTGTGCATTTGAAAAAAGACACAAAACATTCATATCCGGTTGGGTGACCAGATCCCGCAGAATCCGGCTACTCCTTGTTATCCGGTTTTGAAGTCTCTTGGCGTGGGTTCTAGTACTTGCATCGCCCGACGGTGCTCGAGTGATTTATCACCTTGTTGATAGAGCTCAGACGGACGGTCCGTCCCGGGACTCGGACAGTGGGGGAGCGGCGAGTTTGTGTTGTTTCACATGTGTAACTGTCACGTACATAGTCACATTTTGCAATCGCAAATTCTCCAAGTGGCAGCACTGAGTGCTTTTGGCAAACGTTGCTGTGTCTCTTTCCCTCTTCAAACTCAAACACAACACAATGGACAGAGCCGATCTAGAAACGTATCAAGTCCAGCTCTCGCAAGTAGAGCTCGCACTTTCCGCAGATCCCGATAACGCCCAACTGTCTTCCCTACATTCCGAACTCAAAGAGCTTATCGAGCTGACTCAAGTCGCACTCGCAGAGCAAGAAGCAGCTGCTGCAGCGGCCACCTCGTCTAAATCGGAGTCACGCAAAGCTTCACATGCCGTATCGACTACACAGTGGAAGGCGGGTGACGAATGCTTGGCTAAATACTCTTCTGATGGGCAATGGTACCCAGCCCGAATAGCGTCAGTCGGCGGTTCGCAAGACAACCGGGTATATACAATTGTGTTCAAGAGCTATAACACTACCGAGCTCGTCAACGCGACCTCGATCAAGCCTATACCACCAAACTACCAAGCGGGCGGCGGCAGTGCGTCGTTTTCGGGGAACGGGAATAAGCGAAAGATGTCGAAAGTAGAGGAAGAGGAGCGAGAGCGGAAAAAGAAGAAGAATGAGAAAAAGCTCGAGGTCAGAGCGGCCAAGGCAAAGGAGCAGACTGAGAAACAGGCGACATGGCAGAAGTTTGCCAAGAAGAGCGAGAAGAAGGGTATTCATATTGCTGGCGTGGCGGGCACGAGCATATTCAAGACGCCGGATAATCCATTAGGCAAAGGTGAGCGTTTTCAGTGTGTTGGTGTTGCTTGCGTGCCATGTGTGTGTGTGTGTGTGTTGTGGTTATTATATTGACGCCCGATTTTTGTTGCTGTTGCAAGTTGGGGTGACGGGTAGTGGGAAAGGGATGACGAACGTTTCTGCACCTCAAAAGCACAAGTTTGCACCAAACGCAAATGGCGATTCGTCAAGTTCTCAGTGAGTTTTCATTATTATTATTATTATTGTGGGGGGATGGATGCTCATTGACATTGGTTTTCTCTCTGATAGCAAGTAACATTACGTTGTTTCATCAATCTGTATCATATCCGCAAACAGTGACCACGATTTTTCGCAAGCTTGCAGGACATAATCAAAGGCCAGCGTTGGCTCGTCTCATTACTTATGCGGAACGCAAGTCGGGGAGGGTTATAACATAATATATGTGACGGTTTCCATTTTCTTTCTTGAACAGTTCACTTCCTCATCACACGATTTCTTCGCGGTTGTTTTTGTCTGTTGGCTTGACGCAGAGCGAATGAATCGTGAAACTGGCAACACCTGATACATGTGGTGTCGTCGACGACTTGCCGTGCGTTCGCTAATGTATCCTGTGCTTGGCCTTGTTTCACTTACATACTTGCAAACCACTTGAAATGAATACGGGCTATATGCTGCATGTCCTGTGCGTGTGGGCGGATTTGTTGCGGGAAGGAAGCGTACGAGACCAGTGCCAGACCCAAGGGAGTAAGCTAGGGGCTATGCACATACCCTAGATCTCGATAGCACGATGGTGGCCAAGACGCACGATGAATCGACATCGAATCTTTGAAGGGGGACTGGGTGTGCTGCTCTGAGATCCGGGGTTTGAGAACAAGGTCCGCGTTTAACACTGTTCGCTCCCGAGGCATCCACGCCCATGTCCCAACCGGGGTGATTCGCATTCCGCTTCTGGTCCCCCAGATGGATCTCTGTGGATCGTCTCTGTCCCGATGTGGCAGTAGCGCCCGCCCTAGGCTACAGTTCCCTACACCAAGTCCTCGATCACTTCTCACGTCAGTCTCTAACTTACTCGCCGCCTTGGCTTTGGCACCGTTCCAAGGACGTGATCTTTAATTTATGCATTTTTTGGGTAAAGTCTATACATTCGATGGCAACAGATCGTAGCAGGCGACGATCAGCCGATTCGCATTTGAGAATGAAATCTCCCGCTAATCCCAAAACCCTCCGCCGTCGATTTTAACCCTGGTGTCCATTTTAGCCTTACTACCCTTGTTTCGGCCGCCTGTACGCTGGGCGCCTTTTTTCGAGTGATACTTGCGATGTTGCCGCGCCTTGGATTTCGTCACGTCTGACGCAACTTTCTCTCGGATCCCGTCCGAGGGGGATCGTGTCAACACATGCGAATCGGTCGATTCTGGGGACGCGGCCCGTGAATTGGGCGGAGATCCTGCGGGCGAATCGCCGCGCAGGTCTATCGCGTAAGACTCTGGCTGCTGGCTCTCTGCACACGGCTCAGTGGTGGCTTCTGCGTTCGCTGGGGTGTATGACTCCGCTACATCTTCTGTGATTTCTTCGTTGCTTTTCTCCTCCTCCTCTTCTTCTTCCTCTTCTTCCTCTTCCTCCTCTTCTTCACCCTCTTCTGGTGATGGCTCATTTTCTTTCACGGATTCCATGTACTGGAAAAATAACCATGAGCATATGAACATGTGATATCATGAAGCCCAGCGCGTACATCTTCCAAGGCTTTTTGATCGCTGTTCTTAAACCCACTGGCAGCGACCACGACATCCAACCTGAACCCTTCGCCTTCGGGGTCACCGTCACTCTCGCCTAGCGTGCTTTTGAAATGAGGATACAGTTTGCTTTCATAGCGGAATCGTCGCCGGAAGAATGTCCTGATACATTCGACATCGCGGTTAAAATACCTATCGACTCGCTCAGAACACACCCTCGATGACGATAAGATCAAAAAAACGGTGCTCACCATTCGGCGTTGGCGTGTGATGTGCTGACCATCTGTGGAAAGTCGATAACCACAGGCTCTCCTGATGAACGCCGTATGAGAATATTGAATTCGTTGAAATCGCCGTGGATAAGGCCTGACCGAGCGAATCGTACTATGAGGTCCATCAAGGTGGAATAGAGCTTCCCCGGTGATGGAACCTCTGCTATCTGTCGTCTAAATGATCAGCGCCTCATCAGAGTCCAGATGTTATCAACATAAACCTACAAAGGGAACGCATCGATAAACTCCATCAAGATGCAATGCCTGGCTTGATCGATAGGACGCGGAACTGGAAATCCATGCTCGTGAAGAACCTGTGGTCCCGTGTCATCCTTGATCACAAGACCAGAAGATAAGCGCCATACCTTCATGAATGCCCACTCTTTTTGCGCCGCAAGACGCGACATGTACATCCATGAAGCCGACTTGCGTTTTCCCATGTAGTCGCGCTTTTCTTTGATCGCACGGAAGGAAATCCGACCCAGCCTGCAATGCGACAATATAGCTAACCAGGGATTGTTTTTGTCACAGTGCTCACCGATGCAATTTGAGAACCATTTCTTCCCCTTCTGCATTAGCTACGATGTAGATATCTAGACCATGTGTTGTTAAACCTCAAATACCATGGCGATTCTTTGAACAAGTACTTGCCTGACTCTTTTCCGACACCAATCTGATTCCCCACAGAATGGAGAGTGTCTCTCTTCGACATAGCCCTCATGGCCAAAAAGTCGTATCCACCATACGTCAGACGATACCCGTCATCTGAAAAGAGATCACGCCTAGTCTCTCCAAAAGCCAGATCAGAAATATAAAATGACTCACATTTTGCGTTTCTGACTTTGGCCACCAGATTTCTCTTCGCAAGCTCCCCAAGGAGCTTATTGACCCCTCCAGATCGAAGTCCCGAGATCTGCACGATGAGAACAACAGGCACGACTTCGTGGTTCTTCGAACCCATCTCGACCTGGCTGATATGGTCGGACTCGATGCTCCAGGCCAACGATAACATTTACGAAAGATCGATATACATACGGCAGTTAACACTCGAAACTCTTCCGAAGATACATATCGGAGATCTGTTGCGTCCAGTTTCATCCTTTATTCCTGTCTGTTTCTTGCTGAAAGAGGGAAATAATAAAAAAGCCAAAGAGTCAGAAGAATGGAAGATTATAAAAATTAAAACAGACCAAAAGAACCCGACTTTTTGGCCTAATTAGGACTCGAGCTAGATCGGGCTGAGACGCCGCCGCCCTACTTCCGCGCGCGCTCGCGCACACACTGCTTTATCTGGCAAGAGGGGGTCGGCGTGGTCACGCACTCAAGTTGCTCTTGGCGCAAGCTTTGGTTTCCAGTGACCCACCTATACCAGAGCGACACGGGCGGGATAATAGGCGTCGCATCATGTCCTCTGGTGGTCTCATCAAGCAGGCTATAATGGTTCTTCATGCATATGCTCTGCCATATACATACAACTCAGGGCATCGTAGGCAACATCGGATGAACTGGCTTCATACATTTCCCAAGTAATCACCCTCAACGAAACGTCGTAAGCAACCACTGCACCTCGAAACAAGAAAAGGCATAAACACAAAAGCCCGCTGGTTCATCTTAGATTCAATCTCAAAGTCGCTCGCTCGTCCGACTTGACAGAGTCGGAGAAAGATACCATCTGGGATACGCTGTCTGCAAACATGTGTGATCTGTATGGTTTTTGTTTTTTGTTTTGGTTGGCCAGAGGACACTCATCGTTCGTGTATGGATCAGGTATCGCGCTTCCTCCCTCGGCTGGAACCCGCCATCTAAAAAACGGGAGTTATTCCATCGACTCGCACGGTTCATCCTTGTCCGACAAGGTGAGGACAACGTCTCAGACCCCATAGTCGCGTTCGCTACCTTCAGATTCGAACGCGAAGACGAATGCAATGTCATCTACTGGCAAGTCGTCTCTCTTTCTGTCGAAGATCCCTTGACTCGACTATCGGCCAAGTTACGAAATACAGATCACCGAAACGTTCCGCCGATGTGGACTCGGAAAACAACTGATGCAGTATGTATGGGACATTGGCCAGTGCAGGAAACTGGAGAAAGTCATGCTCACAGTTCTCAAAGGTAAGACAGACAGATTAGTACCATCTCACGTAACTAACAAGCCGAACATTCCCACAACCAGCAAATGAACCCGCAGTCAAGTTTTACAAACATATTGGGTTAGTCTCAAGTATTGTTTGTCGAAAACGTTTGCCGGTGTTGAATTGGGACTCTTGTAAGGTTTAGCATAGATCCAACATCTCCGGGATACTCCTCGCCATCTGGAGAATGGGAGGATGAGGAAGAAGAATGTGATTACGAAATCATGTCTAGAGCCATCCTCTCCTAACCCGAGGCTTGAGGATGATTATCAACTTTTGACCTAATGACTAAATGCACATAAGGCAGGTTAACGTCTATTGCAAAGCACATGTTATCAAACCGCCACGCATAATTCACGCAGCACAGTGCGCTTTGTACGCCTGTTCGACCATCAAGTCGTCCATCTAAATGGAAAGTTGCCTAAATGTGTGCAGAATAAGAGAGAACAGTTATCCTACGCACCTCTGATGGCTCGGATAGTTTAATTTTGCAAAGCCAACCTGAAAATTTAACCGATTAACCCACTTTTGTTCCGCAAATATGAAAAACAAGGAGCTGTACTCACCAGCCTCCTCAGCAGATTTATTTAACAACCCAGGTTGTCCATTCAACTGTTCGTTAATCTCTTCGATGGTTCCAGAGACAGGGGCAAACTAATAGCAGTCACAAATTAGCAAGAGGGGAGAGGGAAAGTAACTGAAGAAGCAAACTCAACGATATCCGAGGCAGCCTTCACACTTTCCACAGCGCCAATTTGATCTACACGAGAAGAAAAAACCAATTAATGAAAGATTGACCACATACGGACACGGAATATCCCTATTCTACTTACCACCCTTGTCAACCTTCGTCCCGAGCGTAGGTAATTCTACGAAAACAACGTCTCCCAAACTAGCTTGTGCGTAATTTGTAATAGTGACGATCCCAAGCCCTGTAGCATCGTCAAACACCACAGCTTCGTGGTCAGCCGTGTATTTTTTGGCTGAGATGCAGTCTCAGGAGGGAACGTTTTAGAGGACGTGCATAAGAGACGTCACACACTAATGAGCGTTCGGGTGAAAGCGTTCAGCCTGGGTGCATTGAGGGCCGCTAGAGATGGTCTGAAGGCACGAAGAGATGCGTTGGAGCGAGCACTGTGTCGGAAAGCAGAATACATGACGGTAGGTAGGCAAGTCGGGAAATTCAGAGTCCAACTAGTGGGACCGCGGTATGACGGAGTGCCGCTCTAGTAAGCACTCGTGAATCCAGCTCTTCCATATGTTGTGATAAACTTAAACGTAAGGAAACCTGATGGAATTAGAACAGAATACGCAGGGGATTTTTAGTCATGTTATAGTATAGTAGGTAATTGCCAATTCTACTTTTTATGAGTGGGGATGGAGTAAAAAATGAAGCAGGTGTAATTGACTGATGGCCCTTATGCTAATATCTTTGTCACAATACCTGTACCAACTGATAAAGGCACTATTAGTACGTCTCCAATAGAGAACAGAAATCACTATACTTACTCGTCTTCCCGCCCTCACGCAATGTGAATCTGACAGTGAATTAGTGAGTTTTTTCATCTTGAAAAGTTCAGAGACTCACCGAGTCCCAACCTCAGCAGCAACGTCATGTACAAGTTCACAGACCATCTCCACGTTGTCACCAGGCATAACCTAGAGGCTGTGTGAGTATTTGTCACAGGAAAGAGCGACATCTCATACCATTTTTTCCGTAGCATCTGGAGTACCCTCCGGCCAATGAAGACCAGCAGTTATGTCAGCAGTTCGCAAGAACAACTGAGGTCGATAATTGTCCATGAACGGTGTGTAACGCCCGCCTAACAGCAACAATGAACACAGGACTGTGAGCCATATCTGAATAAAGCCTAACCTTCATCCTTTGTCAGAACCTAATTTTCAATTGCGTGAGTGAGACTAGAATCAAGGGGAGAAACAACTAACGTATATCTGGGCTTGGAACTTAGTCACGGGTTTAATGGAACCTGGTGCAACGAGGACCATTCCACGACGAATCTGTTCTCGTTTGACACCACGGAGTAGAGCACCCATGTTATCACCAGCTTCACCCTGTACGTAATGTCAATAAAAATTATTTGGTAGTCTTATTCGACATACACGTTCGAGCTCCTTATGAAACATCTCTACCCAAAACCGCTATTCAGTATTTCGCAAAACCAAGTGATGTGACTAAGCGCACCGACGCCAGTCAAGGTTGTCTTGAAATTAGCACCGTGGCCGATAACTTCAAGGTCAGAACCTTTGGTAATGACACCTCTCTCAACCTATCAAGCAGTCAGGTTACATTCCTGTGCGCAGGAATCAACTTACACGCCCGGTTGCAACAGTGCCTCGTCCAGAAATCGAGAAAACGTCTGCAGGAGTCGTGAAATTTGATATTCACTGGACAAGGTAAGCTCCCTACCTTCAACGGGCATCAAGAATGGCTTCTCATAATCGCCTAGATGTATTGTCAAAGAGCGAACACGACGCAAGAATGGAATACAGACGGGGAGGCAGCTCAAGCCATTCATCACAAGCTTTCACTAATTCAACGATCTTGTTCTCGCCAATTTCGGGGGTCTTTCCTTCTAGGACTGCCAAGGCCGACCCCATGATGATCGGGGTGTTTTCTCCATCAAAGTTGTACGTCGACAGTAGGTCTCGCATTTCCATATCGACAAGCTCAAGCATCTCTGGGTCCGAGACTTGATCGACTTTGTTGATGAAAACAACAAGCCTTTTGATACCGACTTGTCGGGCCAACAGCAAATGCTCCTTGGTTTGGGGCATTTGACCATCTGTAGCAGATACAACAATTATGGCACCATCCATTTGTGCGGCACCCGTGATCATGTTTTTGATATCTAGAGAAGTCTGAATGATTTCGTGGAGTAATGATGAACAGGATACAAACAATCTGCGTGCCCTGGACAGTCAATGTGGCCATAATGTCGCGAATCTGTCTCATACTCTACGTGGGCAGAGTTGATCGTAATACCACGCGCTTTTTCCTCTGGAGCTTTGTCGATTTCTGCGTAATCTGTGAATTTTGCTCCTCCGACATTAGAGAGGACCTTGGTGATGGCAGCCGTCAACGTGGTCTTGCCGTGATCGACATGTCCTGGAAAATATATATGAAGAGAAGTAGATTCATACAAAGTATGCTTGCCTACCAATCGTGCCAATATTCATATGAGGTTTTGCTCGTGAGAACTTTGCCGCATCAGCATACGTCCTGCATTGAACTGGAACAGAGTTGCAGTTACTAGGACGCAAGTGTTGAGCGTACACGTACCACATGACAAATTAGGCTTCCTCAGAGGTGAAGACGCAGTTAGAGAGGAGGAGCGAGAAACCACCCTTGAGCAGGTCAGTAATGAGGGGACAGCTGCTAACAATGAATGTAATGAGTAGCTGGTGTCTTTGGATCGAAAAAAACCGGACCTCTGGAGCTGTATAGCCTACGTGCTGCCATCCGGCTCGACGCGATTTGAGAGCGTAACATGGTGGTTGTCGTGGTTAACAAGTACGAGACGGACGTCACTAACTAGACGTATCTACTGACGGTGAAAAGTGATGCATCACGTGCCACGTAGCCGAAAGTTACATCCAATTTGGGCATTTAACCTACCCTTCAGTCTCATCCCCAAGGTTATGGATCGTCATGAACTTGTCCGCAATGCGGTCGCCTTTCTCTCTGACCCAAATGTGGGTCTCAATTTATGTTGTATGCTCGTGCGGTTCTAAAAACCTTCGCAGTCCCAGTCGTCCACAATGTCCCAGAAGATCCAATTCTTGGAAGCAAAAGGGTTAACTACAGCTGAAATTGATGATGCAGTTCGCCAGGCTTCACTAACCCAGTCACCTCGGACGCCGTTACATCCATACCAGAGCCAATATCAGCAACCAATCTATGGACCCATGCCTTATCACCTAGAGCAACCAGTTCCCGGTCAGTGGGATTGGCGAGATTATTTTGTATGTCGCTAATTACTCGTTTATACAATATCTATTGACCTCTTCCTCTTCCGTCTGTCGAGATTACTGCTGTTGTGTCCGGTACGGTAACGTACGGTGCTGTGTCATTGTTCAAAGTACGCGCGTCAGCACTTTGATAACTAACAGCTGACAACGGATACATTGAAGAAATACCTTTTGCCTCATTTGCAACCACCAACCGCAACCGCGTACGAAACCGATAGGGATGCCTTAACTGCCCAATTTGATGCTGCCGAGGCCTTATTAAAGGAGATTCAAGCCGAAACCGCAGCTGTCAAAGTTGCCGTGGAAGAACAGCGGGAACGGGTTGACAAAACAACTGAGGAAGTCGAATCTGTGGTCAAAGAAATGCGCGATGGTGAAGTCAAGACTAGAGATGAAATGCGAGAAATTCGGGACGAAATCAACAACATTCGAGATATGCTTCCGAAGGCTAGTGTTCCCTAATCTTCTTGATATCTTCAACTCATCTCCGGATCTAGATGATTGAAAAAAATAAAGAAACTCAGACGCAGTCTCTTGCTGAGCTACAACAAGAATTAAAGTCTTTGAAGGCATTGCTTTTGAGCCGTGGACCATCGACACCTAGCGTACATTCTCTGCCCTTGAACGCGAAACCATCGATACCTGCATGGCAGTTGGCAGACCGAAGCACAACGCCAAGCCCAACACTTGCAGCCGCTAGCAATTCGAAGGTTTCCAACGGGAAGGGCAAAGAGGTTGATAGTAGTGGACTTGAGGGTACCTCTACGCCAGAGATTGTTGCTTAACATATGAACATGTACATATATTATCCAATTTTCGTCTTTTCTCGCGCTGCACGACACGTGGATGAATGCAGGAAGAGTGTACCTCGATACTATCAGCCTGCTGTGATTTCACTTCCGCGAGATCAAGAGGTTCATGTTCTCTCAATTCCGGACTGCTGTCGAGCACCTTGCTCAGCCGCCACGTCGACCTACGTCTGAGGACGCGTCGTTTTCGACTTCGCCGCAGCATGACCGTGACCGCTCCGGCTCCGCTGAGCCCCAAGGGGTTTTGCCCTCACACCCAACAGACCCTACGATCATGAGTCTGCGTAAATCCCTCGCCGCTCAGCGATCTGTAAGCCCAAAAATTTCTGCTTCGACACCCGAGCCATCTAAACCACGGTCGAAACTCGAGGAACGACTACGGGCATCCTTGTCTTTCACAATTGGTGAAGCTTCCAACTCAACGACACCAGACCTGTCTTCCAGGGCAACCCCAGTCCCGCTGCCAAAGTCGCCTGCATCAATTCCGCTTCCTGGGTCCCCAATTGAGTCGCCTGAACTGGAGGCTGAGGTCCTGTCGCGTTCCCCAGATATCATGACGATATCACTTCAAGATACCCGGTCGTTGGTCCAACCGACTCCTGTCCGTGCCGACGCGGATAGGATCCTCATCGCCGAGACTCTCGAAGCCGCTGTTGATGACCAGGAACGTAGATATACCGAGGCAGACATCCCACTTCCAGAATCACCTGTCGAGAGAACCACTGAAGAACATATAGTGGACCCTGCGCCAGTAGCAGAGTCGAACAACAATGGAGCGGACGTAGAAACGCTTCGACAGCAATTGAAACTGTTTAAAGAGCGATTTGCAGGTATGCATTTCAATCCACGGTCTGGTCTGTGTGTATCAACTCGTTTCAGATGTTTCTTCCTCATTCAAGAGACTTCAGGCTGAAAAGTTCGCGGTCGATAGTGTCTTGCAGGAGTTGACCCCATTGCAAAGCATCAATGACTCTGCGGGCTTTCGCGAATACATTGAAAATATATCTTTGCAGGTGGAGGTTAGTTTTTATTTTTGTAACACTACTGAACCTGTTCGACCTTGGTTTTAGATGTCTCAGGACGAAATCAAACGTCTAAACGGAAAACTCGTGCGTAAGTGTTGACCGCAACTCTTTGCAAATTTCTCTGTTAATCTAGTCCTACCAGGTCAAGAAGAGCGAATTGAAGAGCTCAGAGACACTCATCGGTTGGAGTCAAAGTCTCAATCTGAACAAATTACCCGTTTACGGAAACAGATGGAGGAGACGGAAGCGATTCTCAAAGTGTCTCAGACCTCCGAGAGCATTAAGAGGGACGATTCCAAGAAAGCAACTGTGGAAATAGAGAGACTGAAAGCAGAGGCAGAGAAGCTCAAATCCAACGCCGCTCAGGAGGAAGAGAAGAGAGCGAAAGCGATTGCATTGTTGAAAACAGTGAGGCAGAAGCTGGTGAAAACTGAGAAGGAGAGAGATGACGTGGTTAAAGAGCTGAACGATTTGAAAGAGAAAGACAGGGTTGAACGGGGGAAGGAGAAAGCCGAACGTCAGAAACTTCAACAAGAACTTGAGCAGGAGAACTTGGAGAGGGAAAAAGCTGTCGCTGGTTTGAAAGTCCAGTTTGACAAGGAATTGTCTGGTTTGAAAGCTCGGCAGGAAAAGGAGATCTTAGCACTGAAGGGCCAGTACGAACTAGAGGCTGTCTCGAGAAAGGTAAATAGTCTGATATTATGGCTTCTTCCTCTATCCTTCATAGGCTAATCAAATTTACAGAACACATATTCCAAGGAGTTGGAAGCACGCAACCAACAGATTGTCGTGCTGGAGACATCTGTGCAAAGTCTCACAAGAGATAAAGACGCGATTTTTGATGAACTACAGATGCGACAGGCTGAGTTAGAGTCGTCTCAAGCTCATATGGAATCATTGCAGAGCCAGACCACAGAGTATCAGTATCAAATTCGGGAGCTCAAAGACCGTACAGCTCTCTTGACAGAAGAGCTCGCAGAAGTTCAACTCGACCGCAAAAACCCAGACAATATGCCAGAGGTTTCTACTGAAGTGACCAGGCTACTATCTAACGCAGGAGCAAAATATGAAGCCCGTCTAGCAGACTTGAGGAAGCAGCTGGACTCTGTAGAGAGGGAAAGGAATGACGCGGACGCAGAATGGAGTTCTAAATTTTCTGCGAAGGCTAGAGAGGTGGAAGAATTGAAGAGGAGTGTTAATTCAAGTATTAGGATCAAGGCCGGTAATGAACAGGCGGTTGTTCAACTGAAGAACGAAGTCGAGCAGCTGAAAGAAGATATTCGAACATATCAGAAGCGTTCCGTAGATCTTCAGCATCAGGCTGACAAGGTCCAGGAAGTCGAGGTATGTATGGTCTGGATCTTTGCATTTCTGATCCTGACCATGTCCTACGCAGGACACTGTGAAAATGCAACTGGCGGACTCTGCTACTAGAACGTCCGCTCTTGAGAAACAGATCGAGGAGGCAAAAGCACGCGAAACCCAATTGCGCACAAATAATAAGGTTACTCGTCTTTGCAACCTAGCTTTCCTCGACAACTTAATTTTTCCTGCAGACTATACGCGAAGAACTTCGGAAAGTGCAGTCTTCAGCCGCTTTGTTGGAGAAACAGCGTAATCCTGGTCTTGGGTTTTGGGCCTCTCGCGAAAACTTGACAGAAAGCAGGACGTCGATTTCTTCGTCCCCTGATACTCCGTCTCGAGTTGGATCTCCAACAACACAGAATAACAGTGATGAAGAAGTTAATTTGGAATACCTCAGAAACGTGGTTCTACAGTTCCTTGAACATAAAGAGATGAGGGTACGCCTACCCCACCAGCCTTCGCTACATGATACTGATTGTCTGTCCTAGCCTAATCTTGTCAGAGTTTTGACAACGATACTGAGGTTTACCCCCCAGGAGACGAGGCGACTAAGCCGCAGTTTATAAGAACTCTGCTAGAGACTTTAACTTTGATAATATCTGTCTAACCATAGTTTTTCGCACATTCGGTCATAGTGATATCCAAGCATACCTTGTATCATAGATTTTTTATTTATCGGACCATTGGTTGTGCAACATCGAGAGTAAGTAGACGTCTAGACTTCGAGTCGCACACGTGAAGTTGAACTTTTCCCTTTTTTGTAAAACGATTGTATTCGCAGCTCGAAACGTCGTCTAGCTCAAGGCTGGAATAGAGACATGTCTCTGGTCGAACTAACGCGCAACTCTTTCCAAGGTGGCATATCGCCCACGAAGGTACGTGGCTACTTATCATCATCCTGAACAATGAACCCAATGTTCGCAGTGGATCAACTTGGTCAAGTTGTTTCTCTCGAAGAACCAATATGTCCGCGACGTAGAGAGAGAGCTCAGTGGTGCATACGAGTGTAATCCGATTATACGATGGTGACAAACATCACATTTACAGATTCTGTGCTATTGTTATTTGGATCGTACCCAGGGGAGCCAACCTTACAGGCTTACTTGCGTACAGCTGTCCAAGAAGGCGTATTGTCTATTGCGACTCTTGTTTCTACTTTCTTGCAAGCGGCTCGTTCTCCTACCTTGCAAAGCCCGGCAACCCTTGATTTGCTTTGTAAAGTCGCTTTAGAGTTACATTATACGTCGGGGGTGCCGCCAAGTGGATCGTTGGTTCCAATCGGAGAGTTGCCTGTCAACATACTAGGAACGATTCATGATGCCATTTTGCTGTTGAAAATAGCATACAACCTTCCCCCATCCGAGTTCCATCAGCTAACGCTAACAGCCTCTAACGTCGTTCTCCTCCTTCTCTCGTGTGCCTCCGACTTTTCCCAGCTATCTACCGGCCAGGCCATGACTTATTTCACGGATACTGCTGACTTGCTGCAGATTGTGAGGCTACCTCTAGAGCTGAGACAAGGTCTAGAATCCTTCGCCCTTTCGCTTAGTTTGGTTCTTGGGGATGACGCAAAAGTCGCTCGAGAAACTCAAATGATGCACCCCATTCAAATCCCACCAGGCAATAAAATAGATGCATCGGCGCCCACCTCGGAAAACGATATAGTCACGTTTAGTCTATTTTTCCACCACCTGGTAAGCCTTCTCCGCCCTAAAATTCGACAGGTCCTTGATCGTTTTAGTTGCTTCGCCGAGCGAATAACTATGGCTGTGGAGATGGTATTCGCCCAGTTGCCACACTCGTTGCTCTGCTTCGATGGATGTCCTGGCCGACGACTATGTTCTATACTCAGATGCTGTTGTCCTGTTCAACGTGTCTGGCTCAGACCATTTCGACAGGCGATATAAAGCGGGCTTCGTTGTGGAGAGCCTTCATCATCGGTCGTGTGTGGTTACTCGTTTGTATCATATTTTGGTTGGAGACTGACATGTCTGTTTACAGCTCCCTCGCCTCCTGGTGAAGTTAGATGCAGCTTTGGAATCAGAGCGTATTGCGCAGATTGACCCGGTGGGCGCTTATCTGTGCACGGAATGAACAATTTCTCATACGAATCTAATCAGCGTCAAGTCATTAGGATTGCGTTATCGACATTGTCTTCTCGTATAGAGATATTGGCACAATGCGACTCTCGGCACGAGTCATCGAACGGACCTGATGCCATGAATGAAGATCTAGACAGGTGATCTTTTTTTTGTATATCGCTGTCCCTTCTTACAATATAATCCCCCAGTCCTAGGCCACTTCTCCGCGAGTTATTAGAGCAATGTATGTTGGTGGGACTGATCGATCATGCATTTTCGATATCCCTAGATCCATCCGTCACAGGCGAATGTGCCTCAAAGGCTTATACTGAGGCTCAAGAATCCGGAATGAGTTTCGAGGTATACAAAATTCAGTGGCTATTATGATTATCACTCAGAAATACGTTTTTAGGCATATCTGGACATGAAGGTTTCTCCTGACACTAGCTTTGAGGATGCTCTATTATTTCTAAATCGCGTGCGAATCGACTTTGGGTGTCATGCTGAATTGGCACAAGTAATTCACAAGGTATGCCGACATTCAGTATTCGCAGATAATAGCAACTGTTATTAATGAACGCCGCAAGCGTTTCACATCTCTCGTAATTCTTCAGGACGTGGAGTCCCTTAGCCACCTTTCTAAAATTCTTTACACGGATGACGGGATCCTTGATATCATCTCCTTGCACGTCAGAATCCCTGACTTCGTTGCGTCTGGCTTGGCATTTTTGGAGGACTATGACTGTGAAACAGTTGGTTCGGCCTATTATCATCGTGTCCATCAGCTTCTTCACTTATGAGCCGTTTGCAGGTGACCCTCAGACAGCACTAGTTCATTTAGGAGATGTAGTCTTATTCCTACAATGGATCGTTGCAACTTATCATGTTTGTCCCAATATTTGTTTATAGATTCTACACCGAGCTGATGCTGTAATTAGCTGTCCAGGGAGTCGTTTGTGTGGGATCTTCGAGTTTTGCATGCGAGCACGCTTGAAACTTACCGATATGGAGAACTATGTGGAGAGGAGGCCATAGCATTTGGGGCTTGGTTCAAAGCCTTGTTCGACAGCAATAGCGAGGGGATCGAAGATGCTATCATCCGGTTAGCTTTCCAGTTAATATGGTTGATTTTCCTAATCATCTTTAATCAGTTCGACTAAACCGAGGATTTTGTGTCGCATATCAGCAATATTATTTTCCCAGGCCATCTCCCTTTGTTCTGTTCACAAGATCGATACGGACGTGTTGAATAACGGCGTTTCATATTTTCTTGGGCCATTACTCAACTGGACTCTTGTCGGTGTGGTTAAGGCCCTGCTACAAGAAATCCAGCAGAAAGGGTGAGGTTCATTTTTAAGTTTCTAGCCCCTTCTAAAACGTTCATTGTATAGATTTGCAGCACCGATTCATCTAGCCGTCCTGCAAACCTTGTTGTTATCCAGCTTCTGTCCACGACCTGTGCGGTGCCTTTGTGCACAAGGGATCGTGAGGATGTTTTCGGGATCGAAAGCACGCGGTTTGGGTCAGGCGGGTGCTTTTGACGTTACATCCATCCTTGCAGTAGCATCAGAGGCTTTGGGTTTACACGAGGAAGGTCTGTCCTGCTTATGCCCCATATCGCTTTGCCCGAGTTTGACAAAAAATACAATACTAGGACGTAACGAAGAAGGCCTATCACTCAGCACGCAAGCTACGCAGACAAACAAACCACAACGAGCTTTAAGGGAGGTTCTACGCGGGAACAAAGCCCCTTGTTTGGACGTTGAACGGTGTCTGCTTTTGACGACCCCAACTAAATTCCTTCATCTGCTGTGGTCCGAAATGAGCGTAGCTGCGAGCCTTGGCAACATGGATGTCTGCAAGCGGCTAACCACCCACATTTTTGTTATTTCTGCATCGACAGGAACTGTGCCGCTCCTGCCAGTCTTCCTCCATTCTATCCTGCCTTCGCTGATTATGGCAATGGACAGGCAGCAAACGCCAGACCAAACGATACAGATCGAGCTTCTGGTATCTATCTTATCGTCTTCGCTTGCTGCTGCATTCCATGCAGAGCGAGCATGGAGATCCATATGTAGTGAACAGCGTTATCTATTGGGGCAGTCCAGTCTGGCCATGGCTCGCGGGCTCGCAGAGAAACTTAAAATGAAAAGCAGTCCTACATGTCGCGTCGTATCTCAGCGCCTTGCATCATCGCAAGTGTTTGTTGCGAATTTTCCTATGGTTATGGGGGAATTGTAACATTACTTTTGTATGGAAGCTATCGATACGATGAAAATAAGTCCAAAATTGTATATCAAACGCCAGTCGCTGGAGCTAGTCGAGATAAATTGATTAGCCAAACAGAGTAGAACTAAAAAATTGAGACGCACGGCAGCATGTATCTTCCGAACTGCAAAGCATGTTACTTGGACAATTGATGAGGCATGAAGAACAACTTCCTGAAGAACCCTGCAGAGAATGTTATGTTAAGTTGTGCTTCTAAAACATGAACTAATAAATTACTGACCCTCGGCAAGTTCGGAGTTCGACTGGGGTCTGTATTGTATTCAGGCTGTATTGTGCTGGAATGTATGCCATGATGATGTAACGCTTTTTGAATATCAGCGGCAACGTCCATGAAGTCATAGTCTCGGGAGGCTGTAATATGCACAGAAGCGACCACTTTGCTCTCTGAGAGCTGCCAGATATGTAACTCGTGCAGAGAAATTACACCATCTACTTGCAGGATGGCGTCGCGGACTTCCTCCAGGGAGATTGTCGGAGGAACTCCTTGCAGTAAGATGAAAGCCGTGCTCCGAACTGGGAAAACTAGTCTCAAAAGTAGACGCCATGGACAATGAGACTACTTACCCAATGGCAATGCGGATGAGAAGATAATGACTGTGATAACGAGACTGATAATTGGATCACAATAAAATTTGAATTGCCATGTCGTAAGCCAGATGATCAGACCAGAAGCGATAACTCCAACATTGCCCAAAGCATCGCCCAATACGTGAAGTAAGATGGCCTTCATGTTCATCGAACCATGACTATGGCCGCCAGCATTCCGATGACCTGTAACATTTTCCGAGCGATCGGTTGGAACTAAGAGCGGCGTTCTCTCATGAGTGCGGTCGCCATGTGTATTTGAGGATTCTCTTATTAGGGTTGCATCTGAACTATTAGATGCAACTCTTTCGCTATGATCATCTTCGAGGGCAGTATCAATAGATTGGGTAGGTTGCTGCTGCTGGCGCGCCCGCCGTGAAAAAGGAGATGGTGAACGTTCACGACGCATTTTTTCCGCAGCTTGATTGAAAGATGCGCGCAGAGCGGCGGGATGTCCAAATGAGTCAGAACGAGGTCTGGTCGGAACTGGTTGGGGTTGTGCATTTATTCCAGCTGGGTTTCGTGCTCGTGATGGATTTGTAATTGAGTCGTCGAGGGTCTTAGGAGAGGAGCGATGATCTGCGTGACTATCAGGGTGGGCATGTCCTACACACGAAAGTATTGCGCTTAATCAAATAAAAGGGTGCAAGAGAGTAGGGACGAACCGCGGAATAAGAAGAGGCCGACAATGTTCGAAACCAAGCCGCATGCACCAACGCAAACCACTAGCTTTGGATTTCCGACCTCTACAAAGATGGTTAGTCATCACATCAACAAATTGCTGCGGCACATTCTGACCTGGGGTTGAAAAAAAACGTTCCATTGCTTCCAAGAAGATGGAAAAACAAAGTGCTAAAAGGAAGACACCATTGACGAGAGCTGCCAAAATTTCTGCCCTATGCCATCCATAGGTATAACGAGTATCGGCTTCGGTTGTACTTGACATCTAAAGCAGGGATATTCGCAATGTCAAAAGAATGAAAGCAGAAGAACGGACCTTGATGGCATATAGAGCAACGACCAGACTCAACACATCACTGATAAAGGATATGCGCATCAATACGAATTTCAAAGGGTATTTGCAACGCACTTGAGCATATGGAAACTGTCCGCTACAAGTGCCAGAGAACCGACACCATAGCCTACATACGGGAACTATGAGATCGAAGACGGTGAGTATTAGAGATAGACATGCCGACAAGTAGCTCCAGGAAAAAAAAGAGGACGTCGATAACGAGGAGGATAGTAATCCTAGCCGACTGTGAGATGGCCATGAGGACGATAACGACGACGGACGACGGAGGCTTTGAAAGAAAGGACTCAAGTGGCGGTGACTAGTACTTCCAGGTTTCACGGTTCTCGCATCCCTAGCCCGACCAAACAAATACACGTGGAGTCGATCGGCGCCATATAAGGCATGTCAAACCTTCGGCTGACATATCACTCGTTTACATAAGTATCTCAGTACTGGGAAACTACTATTTCTTACGGATTTGGACTAATTTGGACTAATTATGCATCTGCAATGAAAAAATTTGCGCCTGGATTACGTAATTCACCCTGATTTCTGAACGAAGTTTCTTGTAACGAAGGACCTGTTACCAAATACAGTATGTGGCAGTGCAGACATATAAGACTTTCAGCAGAGTGACCAAGTATACCAATTCCACCGGCTATGACACAAAATCCGCAAAATTTTACAAGGTAGCGTGGTTCATTCTGACCGTTTGTGAATATACATTGCGAGCCGAGCAGAAATTTCGGGATTTGAACATTAGCGCTGATAAAGCTGACAATGACGGACGTTAAACACAAAAAATGTCTCGAGGCGAGTTATGGCGACAGTAAAGTCAAAATTTTTCGTTTATTACAATAACCGCACTATAAGGCGTATGCCATGCGTAAAATGGTTGGAAGTAAAAGAACTAGGAAGCCAAGGATCGTAGTACTAGGAAACCCGCCAGTGGGGCACGTGGCCAGAACATCTTTTTCAGCAGCATTGTCAGTCTTTGCTCTCAACAACATACCGTCTTACACCCCCCGGGATCAAAACCTCTTCTCATCCGATGGCGGCGACAACGATGGCCGCAGCTCTTGCTGCGTCTCTCCCAGCCCCCCAATTGGCGCCAACACCCGCTGCACCCACTCTGGAAGCACTTCCGGCTTCCATGGCGAAAGTCATTGATATCGAGGCAGAAATTCCCTTGACATCCGTACAAATTGATGGTTTAGTGTGTTTTGCTTTTACGTTCTTGTCGGTGCTCTTTGTCTGACTTTGCCCGAGGTTGCCTCAAAAATTATCAAACATAGTCTAGACTCATCTTCATCAAATGCGCACGGTCTGTTGTTGGGTCTCGACTTGGACGGGATCCTCGAAATATCCAACTCTTTCCCGCTTCCAAATCAGTCCTCCGACGAAGATGACAAGTCCTCGAAATCTGTCGGTAAATACACTTTTCCAGATCTTGTAGAGGCATACCTTAACCCATTACATTCTAGTCAGATATCAAGGACAGATGCTTCGGTCATTAAAGGAAGTCGGATCTGTAGATAACATTGTCGGTTTCTATCAGTCCACACGGCTAGGTGCATTCTTGAAGCAACCTCTGGTCGAGGCCCAGGCCGTTCACCAAGAAAAACTCAGACATGGAGGGATAGTTATCATTCATGGCAAGCCGTCTCATTACTTTGCGTAATACCCTGGCTTTAATTTCGCACTACGTAACAGATGTTTCCAGAACAGCACGGGGGAATGCGTCGTTCCGGGCATTTCGGTTGACAAAACCGTTTGTTGATGCTTACAGGAGGAATAACTTCAGCACGGCAAGGTAGAGATCCGATGCTCACTTGTCGTCCGTAGTATCTGACGAAGGATCGATCTCAGCTTGATTGACCATAGGCTAACCTTTTCGAACGTTTTAGAGGAAATTCCCCTTCGCGTCCGCACTAACGCGCTATTGAATTCGTTCTTGGGGGCTCTAACCGAGCAAGACCTATCCCCTCTCCCCGATGCTTCTCCATCAGAAGCGACAAAATCAGCACTCCCTCCGTCGTTTTCATCCCTGAATCTCGGCTCAACTGGCATGACGAAGAACCTAGAACAACTAATAGAAGCGGTAGACAACTACAAAACCGAGGAAGGCAATCTCGCATACCTTTCGAGGCAGATTGCACGGGAAAAAGCTCGCGCGGAATCGTACGTGACTAAAAGGAAGGAGGAGAACGCGAGTCGGATCGCACAAGGACTTGCACCGCTTCCCGAAGAGAATGTTAGCAGGCTATTCAAAATACCTCCCGAGCCAAGTCGTTTGGAGAGTATGTTGTTGTTAGGGCAGATGGATGGCTACTCTCAGAGTCTCGCGGTGACGTCGAGCACAGGGCTGGTTACAATGTACGCAGCAAAAGCAAGTTCAGGAACATAGTGGTGCCTGGCTGTGTTTGCAGATGTTTGCTGGTGGTGGGGCCATGTCGTATGCACGAATAAAAAGAAAAAAATATTCGTCCCTTGTGACCAACTCCATGAGCAGAGTTTAGCCGGGCTGTTGCCTTCGTTTCAATTCCAATAACATGAGGAGGCCATGGCGAGAACATGAATGAAACAGATCAGGCCTGATCCAGCGCGGGTCAAAATGACACCCGATTGAGATGCCCGAATCCGGTTGCTACAAATCTCCTTCTTACCCACACGTCTCCTTTCCTTGTTTTCTCGCTCGTTGTTTTTAAGACGACCCGCACTGTCTTTTATTTAACCCTACCCTCCTTACCACAGTCATTCAGCTTTAGCCATGTTCGCCGTCTCCAAGCTGCTCGTTCTGTTCTCCGTCGCTCTCTCTGTCGCCGCCGCTCCCTCTCATTATCCACGGGACGCTCGCCCCCACCATGCCCTCGCCCCTCTTGTAAACTCTCCCCAGGTTGCTCACCCCGTCCCTGCCGTTGAGTTGCGCGCCGCTTCCCCCCGTCTCCGGAAGCGAGCGTCAGGTAAATGCTCTCCTCCAAGTAGCAATGCTCCCGGACCTTCAAGCAGTGCGCCCGTGCCTTCTTCACCCGTAGCTGTGCCTTCTTCTTCGCCAAGTCTGGTTGTGGTTCCCTCGTCCACTCAGAAGCCACCTGCTCCCAAGACATCTACCACTTCCACAGCAGCAGCACCTCCGTCCACAACCAGTCCCTCAAGTGGTGGAGGCCAGACCTTCAGTGGTGATGGTACATTCTATGCTACAGGTCTCGGTTCCTGCGGTATCACCAACACGGACAGCGACATGATTGCCGCTGTCGCTGAGAGCATGTATGATACATTCCCGTGAGTTTTCTTTTGCCTGTGATTTGCGATCGTCGTGTTCTAATAATTGCACAAATATAGTGGTTACACGGGCGGGAACCCCAACAACAACCCGATCTGCGGCAAGAAGGCTCTAGTCACTTGTAAATTGATATCCTTTTTGTTATTCAATTTCATATTTGACCAATTCCGATTGTTTGTAGACCAGGGCAAGACCATCACCGTCACTATCACAGATCGTTGCACAGGATGCGCATTTGGTGCTCTCGACTTCTCGCCCGCTGCTTTCAATCAATTGGCAGACCCCTCCATCGGCCGAATCCATGGATTGGAATGGCACTTCATCTAGGGCACAATCATCTTGCTGTCTTGGCATAATGCCTCTAGACCTAGATTTGATCATTATTGTTTATTTTTTCCTTCGTTTTCTTGGCATTCCATCATATTTATTAGCTGTTCCGCTGCGCTGAGCGGTTAGGATTTCGTTGTTCCTCTGCATGCAATGGGATAAGACATCCATGTCCTAGAGGTATTCTAGTCCTTCCGTAACCCACCGTACCTTACCGTTCACTTGCTGCGCCTGTTGATTGTTGTTGCTGTTGCCATGGTCTCTTGTTGATCATGCTGGTTTAGGCCCTGGCACCTCTCCATATTAGTGTGGGCTACCGATAATGACTTGATATGTTCTTGGAGAGTACTGCTGTTTGATACATTGCTCTCTTGCATTTGTAGACTGGGTCCGATAGAGGAAATCAAAAAAAACAATCATTATGCATCTATTTTTTTGGCCTGATTTGACTCCAGTAACTCCGGTCCTCCTCAACTGTGCATGTGGTGTCCAAAATATCACGCAATCCACCCATCTCGGCATCCGCAAACGACGGAATGGTGACAACCATGTCGAGGACCAGTTTACGACACGACCCTGGTAATTTACAAAATGGACCTTGCTGTTTTCCACGTGTAGGGTGCGAAAATTCAAAGTAAGGAACTAAGCGAGAGCACACAGCTTCGACTGTCTAAGTTGACAGATCAAATGAACAGGTCCAAAATGACGACGACAGTACGTACCTCTATTCCGCACGCTTTACGTTGGAATATCCGGAGCAGGACACGCAGGATCGCCTGCAAGGGGTGATGAGCGGTGCATAGATCAGTCCAGGCAGATTAGGTGTACACCGACCTCGCTTGACGCAATATGGTTTGTTCCCAGCTCCCATAAGGTTTTCGGCAATTGAATGATCCATTCTTCAAACTTGGCTTCTACCTCCCGGTTGCAGTCTGTCTTGAAGGAACCAACATACTGAGACTCCGTCCGAAGCTTGGTCATTTAATTAATGCCAACTCAATATTATTACTACCGGAAGGAACACTCACCAACATCAGCCGCCCTATGAATTCGATCGCGGCCTTCTTCACAGCAGATGTGGATGACGTCCTGATAGCGTGATCGACGATGTTTTCTGCGACCTCGCCAAGTTGATGATACCCGCTCATGTTCAGCAAAGACCAGATTGTGGGCAATAATGCAGTGTATGCTGAGAGCGAGATTGTGCGTGACAACCCGTTTGACACGGACGATTCTCCTTGAAGGAGCTGGGAGATATATTCGCTTACACGGTCTATGGGGAGCGAAAGCGTTGAAGAATTTTGCACCCCTTTGCCTTTATTGATCACTCGTCGCTTGCCTTTCTTTGTCGTGGAAACAGGTTCCGAGCCGGCCAAGATCAGAAGAGACGTTAATTCGCAGAATGCAATATTGAGGTCTTGCACTGTCTGTTCAACCTGCGATCAGTGCCATTAGTGATCAAGTATAGAACGTGGAACCTAGATATAAGAGCCTACCTTAATATCACGTTTTGTCAGACCAGGATGAAACGGAAAATAAGGAGACATGTATCCGATGATGGCTCTTAGCTCATCGCACGCTTTCTTGGACTCATCCTGAAGCAAAATCAACATCTGTGAGCATAATGAGAGAACAAAACATGTCAGACCGAAGCTTGGCCTTGTAAAATTACATTGTATAAGGTACGACAGATTTCGACCAAGGTTGTAACCAACTGGAGGCCGGTCTCTGGTGGGTTTGATCCGGGGGAGAAAACTGATGGTGCGCAGTCAAGGAATGTAGAAACTAATAGTGGGTGAAGTGTGTGAGTTAAGTGCTATAAACAAAGGTTATTCGAGCGCACAAATATCATTACTACAATACGCACTGATATGTAGGTGATGTCTGATCTGTCCGTCGCGTTTGATATGTTCACACCAGAAGTGATTGAAGTCGTATGAGTCACGTCTGATAGATCCTGCAGAGAAAAGCCAGCTTCGCCATGAGCCATGGCAAACGAATATTGTCCAAAAAAAGAGTCGTCTTCAAGTTCACAGTCTGGCTTCCACATTTTTTGAGTAGGGTCAGAAGAGCCGATTGTAATAGGTGTTTGTAGTATCGAATCAAATTCACAATATGCCACTGGGCTAACGAATGATGAGGCCATATACCAGGTCGGTATTGATGATGATGGAATATGGGATGACGAATGAGACTGTCGGGACACAGCTTGATGCAGGAATGTTGAAAGTGACTTGAAGACTGTTAACTTGGACTACAAAGTGTCAACTGTGCTCATGATACAGACAGTTGACACGCTTACCGCCGCAGACAATACCACACTAGCCGTTGAGGTAGCTTCCGTTGGCCCAGTGTCTATAAATTTGATTCCATTGGCCAGCCGACAGGAGATTTCAATGGCAAAACCTACCACCACCTTCGCCAAATTTAGTTCCAGCATTTAACAGCCCCAGATAACCGTTCAAAACGCGCTTTCCGTGAGTATTCCCAGGTTCCGACCAACCTTCCACGACGATGTGGGGAATAAATTCTAGAAAAAGATCTAGAAATCGGATGGCATCCAGGCGAATTTCAGGGAAGATATGGGTTTGGGCGGAAGTCGTGAAGAGGAGTATGACCGGTGAATGAGGAATCAGATTTTCCTTTCGGGAGCTCATATGAGCGATGCTTGTCGAGACACAGTAAACTTACAGTTGGTATTTGTGGAATCAGCCATTGAAAAAAAGACAATAATGTCTTGCGAACACTCGCGTCCTACAAACGTAAACGTTTTGCCAAGAATTAATGACGTGGGTACGAACCTCATCGCTCAACAGACGGATGCATGAGTTTATTACGGGTGTCAACAGTTCCAGAATCAAATCCGAATATGATTCCAATAACTCCCGCAACCCTAAAATGGCCTCTAGACAAATCGGAGTCGAATCAAGACGCTTTGCAAGTTCGCCATCACAGACCTCTACGAGTATTAGCGTTATAATGCTTGATGTGACTGACGAGATCATCGAATGCGAGCTTCCTTTTTGTGGTAGGAATTGCAGCGTCTTTATCGATAGTGATACTCTGTGTTGGCAGCGCGATAGCTAGATCCCTTCATTCAAAATCATTTTGTGCACGACGGAGAGGTCAACTTACATCTGGCTTTGAAAGACGTATCCACTGCGTTTGTAGGTAGTTTTTTCCCCTTGCCAAGTTTCAGCTTGGCTTTCTGTTGTTGCAGCGTGAGCAGATTTTCTGTCTCCCGTTGGCTCAGTGGATGTTACCGAGAAGTCTGCTGCCTTTTCCTTCCTCTTCTTCGAACTCTTGGGCATTTTAGATCGTTTGAGTAGAAGTATGTTTTTGACCAGAATGGAAATCTTTCGAGGTCACGTTCAGTACTACTACTACGCGACGCGATTATTCCGTCAAAGTTGACCGCCGCTATTCTCAGCCTTGAGAGATAATGTATGATATTGGCTACAGACAGTCGGGACACGCGAAGTACTGGTCAGGTAAGTGAACAGATAATATGTCCATTATATACTGTAAGGCAGAACAGAACACCCAACTAGCTCTCCCCTTGACAAACTCTACAGCCTGTGGGTCGGGAAGGAGAAACAATCAGCTGCCGAGACATAAACCTTCACAACGATGGACTGGCTTACTTCCTAACTTGCAAAACTCAGCCAGCCATGTTCCTCCACACGGTCACCCCTTCTCTTGGTGACCACGACGTGTCGTTTTCGCCATTTTGAAGAGTGCTCGATGTGAAAACATCGCTCGATTCAAGTCGAGTATCGTGCCATATCCGTATTCTATTTCCCAGCTCAGGCTTCAATGTTGAACATCACAGGAAAGAGGGTACTTACGCTAAGCTCACGCCTTTTCCATTCCATTTAGCAATATATTTATACACCAGCCCGGCGTTCAACACCAGCGAAATGTTTTCTTTTGGTTGGATCAAAGTGCTCGCCCCATGCTCTACCTGGAATGTGTGAGGTTCATTGGTGTCATTGATGAAGTCGAAAATGACTTCGTAGGGAGCAGTGCTCGTTGGCATGTTGACAGACAACCCAGGTGGGAATGTGGACCATCGAAGCTCCGATATTTATATGTGCTGAAGCCGGAGAATGGTTCTTCGCCCAGGGCCTGCGGCATGCTATACATCATAGCTATTGTCTCCTCGATGAGGTATCCATGCCCCTCGCTTCTGCGACATGGGCGAACGCTATCTCACATTTCTTGGCCTATAAACCGGCTCGTCAACACCGTTTATAACCTGTGCTCTTCGCCATCAACGAGAAAATTAGAAATACCTTTATCGATGTGTCAGATCGCATCGCCGGGACTACAGGTTTTAACGAGGTTGATAACTGCGCTCCCATCCGGATTCCTATTGTTTTCTCGTCCCCGGTGCATGATCACATGACAAACTCTCAGATGTTCTCGCAGCGAAGTTCTCTAGATCTATTCACCCCCCGATCTTTCACGATAGAAAATACGTATGCTTTAACGTCAAATCCAGACCGTGTCGGTAAGCAGCGGTCTACGAAGGTGTTAATACGTCCTAGTGGATTGCCGATCTTGACCCGGACGATGATCATTATCTCATCGGACGGTGGGCAAACGGATCATAGCCACGATTTCCATAACACAGGAAAAAATATAATCTGGTTTAGGAAGGCAAGTCCTGGGAGGGGCTCCACCCGTCATCCAACAACTTATCTACGATTCTCACGATGTTCTTGCAATCATCAATCCCTGAGTGATGTCTGCCCTCGATTTCCATTCCCAGCCTCTTTAGCATTCCTGACATCCCAGTGCTATACTCGTAGTTATATTTCCTTTTGTATGACTCCTTCAGGTTGATCAGCCGACCGATGAAATGGGTATTTACGAGAGAGAAGTCGCTTTTGTCAATGTGGGATGAAGTGAGAGACAATTGCTGAGGAAGGGCCGTTTTCAGGTCCCAGTTGCCGCATGTAATGAATGCGTGCTTGGATTGATATTGATCATCCAAGAACCCATTCGACCGCATGAACTCTTTGTATCGAGTCCACACGTCAGGAAATGTATCCGCTTTGTCAACGATTTCCTGTTTTACAACTTGTCAGCCAAGGTAGTATTACATTATTGTGAAGGATTAAAATGTGAAAACGTTACCTGCGTTATTCCAGTCAAGGTTGTGCAGAATTCCGTTAACGTTGGGTTTCGAACGGGACGTACGTATTCATGGAAAATGTCCTGTACTCGTCTCTCGGAAAGATTGTAGACGAACGTCGGAAATTCGATGATTTCCATTTCATCCCGCTTAATGACACCCGGGTCACCACACGTCGCCTCGAGGTCCAAGATTAAAAGATACTGCAGCTTCAGCACCATAGACGAAAGACCTCTCCAAAGCGCTTGAACGTGCGTATCCTACTTGCACGCGAACTCAATTGAAGCAAAGAACAAGAAAAAATGTCCATTTCTGATCGAAATATTCGATTACCGTCTGAGGAAATTACAATATGTATGTACTAAGCATCAAAAGAGAAATTGCAGTAATCATGGATATAATCAATCGTACAAGCCATCCTATATTGCAGCCTGTTTTAGAAGCCAATTCTATGCGGGAAACCCTTGGCGAAGTCCACAAATAGATCAAGACAGAGCATTGGCTCGTCATCCTTTGTGAAGGCTTGAACGTTGACACGGAATTTGGCTGAACATAGTATAAACGTTCAGAACGTGTCCATCAAGACGAAGTGCGGAACCCTCACCAGGTGGAATCTCCTTAGGAAGAGGGACAGTCTGTTCAACTTCATACTCACCATCTTTGACGGGACATTGTATGGTGGCGTTAGCGGTTTTTCTATGGCAGAGTTAGTTGATATGATTTGCAAGAGATAATGTATAACATACGCTTCTTCACAAATATCAAAGTCTTTCGTGAGAAGTTTGATCAGACCGAGTTTGACAACTACAGTTGCATATGCGCCGTCCTACTCCAATGTAAACTATATTAATGAACTCGGAGGAAAGGAGAGATACCTCAATGGTTTCCTTAACCAGACCACTTGCTTTGACAGTCAATTCTTTGCCAGGGACAGGTGGATCAGGAGATACTGTCAGCGACCTAACCTCAACAATATCACTTGGAAGACCTAGTTAGGATAAGCTGCGGGTTCAACAAGCTGCGTTTATTGAAAGTAACACACCGCAGTCCTCGTAACTCCAACTTGCAGAACTGTGGACTGGGCGCTCTAGTATCTCCTGCTGAGCTGGAGGAAGTGCATGAACAATGCCAGACAGTGCGAGAGTAAGGAGGGCAATGAAGGATAGGCGAGCCATTCGGATGAGGTTCAACTGAGAGCAGAGCTAGTGACTGTTACAAGCACTGGCAAGGTTGCGTCACACCGTCACTATGCGCAGGCTTGAAGCTGTGCGTGAATAAACAAAAACTGCGAGCTACAAGTAACCACCACCATCCTCTCAAATGAAGCCTAGAGAATATTGTTGTTGTGCTATCCCACTTGTTAATGCAGGCATTTATACGGCGTTGACGGAACAGCTGGCACTGGGAGTTATCGTCGGAACACTGTCCGTCGCAACCCAAGCCAGTAAGTCCGCGAGTAATTTCCAGGAAAAGAAATCCGCTGAAATAGATTTTTTAGTCGTGGGTGCATCCACACCGTCCTATGCCAAGTGGATACTGGCTGCTGTTTGCTATGTTGCGGCTGCGATCCAAATAGTGGGATTTATTGGTGTAGCGAGGGTGCGCAGCAATCCGATCTTGACTTTCATAAGATCTCATGTATAACTCACATCGATCTTGACTACAGGACAGGATCAGCGTCTTCTCGACATACCTGACCCTTAATGCATTAGCAACTATAGCTGCATTCTCAGTAGCGGCCGTCTGGATTATCCTGTCCGGCACACGTCATTCGACGGCCCAATCCACATGCGAAAATAACTTCTACAATGGTACTTCTGGATCTGTCGCAAGTGAAGGAGTGACCTTATGCAACATATTTGCCTGGGTCGACTTGGGAGTGATGGCGGGGCTGTGGGTTGTTCTCTTGATCATGCAGGTACTATTTACATGTCGTCCTTCATCTGCGCATCCCCATCTAATCACGAGCACCTAGGGGTACATGTACTTCGTCGTGTCCTCTTACAGCAAGGTTCAGAAACTCAACGACCTGAAGCGTGATGGCTACTACGATTCCACGCAGGGTCTCACATCGGATATTCCTATGACACACCGGGACCCATGGGATGGTCGACCATCATTGGATTATCGGGAACATAAGAAGAACGACAGCAATGCAAGCAACATGTCCGCCGACCACCTGGTCCCACATGGGGAATACGACCCTTCTCATCCTGTGAAGGTTTACGAACAACACCCCCAACATTACACAGATTATGGTTATCAACCGGGTTACGATGTAGCGGGTGGCCCGCAAAGGACACAACCACCTTATGGTCATTACTGAATTGTTGCCAAGGGTCAGTGGATATGTCACTTGGATTTTATATCTTCCACGATAATCTGCTTTGAAAAGGCCCATCCCTTCGGAAAGCACCATTACTGAAGATCCAACCCAGCAGGTTTTGTCATGGACTAAATAGTTTCAATGCTAATAGATAACGGACAATGAGCGAATCTATAAATAATTAAATATGTTGTATATCCCATGTTCCTCAAACTTCCTCTTGTATCTCCCAGGCCCCGATTTTAAGAGAAAATTCTGCATGCTTCGCCATGTCGAGCCATCGGTTGCCCCTCCCGTCTTCTTCCATTAACCGGGCCCGAAAGTCAACACATACTTCCTTTAAAGGCGGCGTACGGAGCAGAACGCGTTCTTCAATAGCCGAACAAATGGATCTTTCTTGTTTAATCAAGGGGATCGCATACCACGCTTGTCGTATAGCCAACTTGAAAACTTCCAAACTCGAAGGAAGAGACTCCACAAAGTTTTCCCGGAGCTCTGCAACAGTGATAAGCGAAAGCGCGAAATATTCCAAAACAGGAAGGTTCCGAAGACAACGCGCAATCACGGCGCTCGTGGGCCTTGAACACCCCAATAAGACGAGCTTGCGTAGACGACCACCGCAGTCGTCTGTAAGGGACCTCAGGTGGAGGTCCCTGATCTCGAACCCCAGTTTATGACCATGTTTGTAGACAAACGTGTGTATATTGGTTGCGTCGGGGAAATAGTGGGAGAACCCGTGCCTGTCAAATTGGTTTCCGGTTATTGCCACCATCGTGAGCTGTTGCAACGATGAAAACGAGGTGATAGGGGTGGAAGCGTGTTCGAGACTACGAGTCTCGGACGGGAAATTGCAGTGCCCCGTAAGCCGAAGAGTCCGAAGCTGTGTCGAGGGGATCGCGGTAAACAAAGATATCCCTGTTTCAGCCTCGAGGTAAAGCTCGTACGACAATAATTCGAGCTTGGCACTCCCGGGTGGAAACATGGATCGTTCCATATCCGAACGTACTCGAAAACCATTGAGGTCTAGAGAGTAGAAATTGAATGAATTCAGCCATGGGAACGCTTGCGTCATCAAACAACCTACGTCTGCAGTTGATGGGAAGACCCTGATTGAGTTTAAATACCCGGAGCGTTTTCAGAGAGGGCATCTTGCACAGCGCCAAGTGCAATTGCGATACGGGAGTAGTAATCTGATTGAGAGAAGAGGTTGTGAGTAACGTGTTGGCTGCATGGGAGGGTAAATTGAGGGCGAACCGTATTTGTTTCACAATCATGAATCACACGGCCGTCGCTGGCCACGTCGACCCAACGGAGTTGAGCAAGGTGAGGCCCAGCTCCTTGGAGGAAAGCGTCGATTTGTCGTTCATTTCTCAGAGAGACGTATTGCCGCAGGATGTACCCAGCCTCCTGGTAGAGCAGTCTGCAGGTGTGGAGCAGGGAGTAGTGGGCGTTGGCGGGCTGACGGTCGTTAAGGATACGCCTTGCATCGTCGAGATAGAAGTCGTAGATGAGGAGACGAAGCTCAACCGGGATTGCCAGCAAAATCACTGGATCACTAAAACAGCCGAGCGGATCGGAATCAGACCGAAAGAAGTGATTTCTCCGCTGCTCACCGTCCTCGTTGAAAGAGCATGCCCAAATATATGGACTGTACGGAGAATCTTGCTTTCTGGCCGTGTGGTGGTGTTGTACAGGTTCAGCAGAGTGGGCTGAGGAAAAGCCGCTCGTCCTATGATCGGGAGGGCTGTCATTGTCGCATGACGACCACCGCCATTAGTAAAACGGGAGCACTAGTTCTTTCCAAAATGTCACAACTTGTCCGGCGCGCTCTCTCCATCACCTCCCCCTCCTCCTCGTGCCGGCCCTCTTGCTCTTGCCGTAATTTACAACACCTCTTCTCCGGCGTCTGTCCTTCCTTCTTTACTCTCCCTTATAGCTTTCCTCAGCACTAGCAGCCCTGCCTCTCTCCCCCGTCTCCCTCTCTCTCTCCCATCCCTCTCATGCCCGGCCTTATCCAATCCTACGATGTCCTCCTCGATTTCACAAACGACACACACGACTGCACGAGTCTACAGCTGTTACGAGACTACAACAATCGTGGGGGCGCAGGTGCTGTCCTTATCCCACCAGGAGAGACCGTGACTCTCGTCCTCGATGCAGGCTCGATCTACAAATACGTGCTCAAGACGCGTTCTAAAGTGGCCAGCGTCACGTACGTCTACCTTCTCTTCTCAATAACCCCGTCCTACCGTTTTTATTAATTACGCATACAAATCCCGCTAAACACATACATCGGCGCCAATTGTTTACAGTGCACGAGCATGGCAGGATTTAGAATACCCTGTATCGCAGCTATTCATCCCAGATAACGTCGGGTCGCCATCCTCGACGTCTTCCACATCATCATCATCATCATCATCACCCGCACCGTCACGTTTCAATGGAGGGGGTATAACAGTAGACAAAGTTTGGCGAGATATGCGGTTTTGCTTATGGGATTGGAACGATCTATAACTTCTCAAGTTTTGTCCTGCCCCAACCCACACACATAAACAACACACATAACTCTCTCCCACGAGCAGACACCTACTGATCGAAAGAAATCACACACAACACCGATCACGAAACCATCTGCAATGCTGCAAAGGTGTGTCCGTGCCTTGTACTGTCCACTTGATCCGCGGATGGTAATGTGAATTCCCCCCTACAAAGTGAATTTGCTCATGTCCCTTCTGTCTTTTTCTTTTCTTTTTTTCTTTCCTTCTTTTCTGAGATAACATATCTTCTCTGTTGACACGCTTCCCCTCTTCCTCCCACACCTCAATTGCCTGCAGGCTCTCATTTTCCGTCTAGCTTTGCTTTCCTTCTTTTCCTGCCGGCAGGTTCCTGGTGCCGGATGAGCAGGCGACGAGTTTTAAAGACGGAAGGAACTCTATTCATTTTTCACGCACCTTGCCGTATCATATATCGTAACGTGGACTTTTGAAAACCCATTCATTCAAATACAATCTATAATCGTATCGTCACCTTAACTAATATGTACATATCCTTCACGCATCTTTCTCTGTCCTGTGACCATATGGGTATCTAAATGAATTGCAGAGCTCTTATCATATGGCAGAAATCAAATCAAGCTATTGAACTCTAAGACGGCAACATCTCTTTGGGGGCTAAATCACATTGCGGCTCGGATAATACAGTGACAAAAACATGTCCTCTGGATAAACAGAAGTTAAAGACGATACAACTTGCTTGTCTCCTCATCCAAATCTGACTTTTTCCCCCGGTCGGCCTTCTGATAAAAGGACGACGGCCTAGACGCAATAACATCAATATCATAAACTCAAGAGCCCGATCAGATTGTGATCAAACTCACATATTTGCCGCTGATTTTCCACCCGGGTTCTTCCTTGTCTAATCTCTCAGCAATCAGATCGCCATCCTGGCCCAATCCGACAACAACATCGCTCTTGACAGTCCTTAATGAACAGATCTTGGGGGCTCCCGCTGCGTTAGCCATAGGTCCTAAAGATCAAGTTGAACATGGCAGATGACATAACGAGAACTAAAAACAAACCGATGGCGACATCAAAAGGTGTTGATGCTGGTGCTGCACAGTCGTATGTCAATTTTCTATGATTAAGATCGCCCTTGAACATGACAAGATCTGAATGTGATAGGTGCAGGAACAAGTCTGGAGCTTCTGAATGCAGGTCCCAATAAGTGAACCCGGTACACCAGAACGGATGTTGTTCATAAACCTGGTCAGATATACATCTTAGCGCCGCAACCGTGACGTTGATTAGTGTGCCCGACATACCCATTTTCCTTGTTTTTCATATTCCTGATAAGATGTTCAGTTGACGAAATGAACAAGATCATAAAACGTCACTCACTTTCCATCGCAGACCCAGTTTCTTCAAGGACCCCAACTCCTGATCAGTAGCCTTTGGGAATAAATGTCCGTAAACCATGGTATTGAACAACCAGTTCCAATCCTTCTTGGTCACATCAGACACAAACCAGGGGTAACGCTTGCCATGGAAACGAATTTCAGTCGCCAACCCGCTTTGCATCAAAAAGTCGGCTTCAGAAGAGATCGCTGTCAGCTGTAAAGTCTTTCAATCGAATGTCGAAACACTGTTACCGTAGACACAATCACAATATAATTCGAAACCAGCTGGAATATGAAAATGTGTAAGTCGGATGTAGAGACTAGAGTGGCATATCTAACCGTTGTCGAGAATCACATCTACACGTCCACCTCCCTTTTCTTTCAGCGCTTTGGTAGTTTCCCATAATTGGGAAAGGTGATTGCCAAGGATGTTTTTCTCTGTCGCAGCGAGATGATCACCTCCTGTAGATTGAAGAGACTTGATTTGCTCTTCGGTCATGTCGATAAGAAGGGAAAGGTCGGTAGAATTTCCCCATAAGCAGACTAGAGAATATTTGAAACGTGAATTTGGCCAACATATCGACTCTCACATACTCTGTGTTAATTCCAAAAACATTAGGCGCTCCCGTTCGAGCTTCTCCTTTTCCGAGAAAGTCTCTGGGAGTTTGAAAGACTCCGCAAAACGCATGGACAATTCAAAGACTGCGTCTTGGGATCTGGAGAAAGTATCGCACTATATGTATGCGATCGTGAAATTGGGAGGGCCACCGGATCTACGATATGCAAACCTTCTGGCGGAAGAACACATCGTAATGTTGCCAATATTTGCTGACGGAGAAGCATTCACGCAGACGGCGATATTTGTACGCCTCAGCGAACAACCAAGGGGCGTTCATGAACGTTTTGCCTGACAAGACCCGATTTCAGCCGCATATACACGCCAAAAAAGAAATTGTGTAATTAACCTTGGAAGAATTTTGCGATTTCTTTATTCCACAAGGCGACGTCAGCCTCCCCGTCGTCTACGATATGTCTCAATTTTGCATTTCCGGAGAGGTCGGTCATCAACTGATCCATTCTCTCAATGCAACGGACAAGGTCAACGATCTCGTCTTCATTCGACTGTTCATTGAGGGTTTTAACGGTGTCGTCTATCGCCTTGCCGAGGATAGTCGGCAAGCGGTGACCCATCGTTGCGTGTGCAAACGAATATTCGTGATATCCTATATAAAGCGTTCAACGAGTTGTAAGGCATTGGTAAAGCTCGACGGATACCTCTGAAAGCGGGCCATGGTGGATTCTGAACCAGCAATTAGTCAGCTTATGCCGGTACGGTGGAGACGACACACATACTTGAGGATCAATCTATGGACCAAAATTAGGAGAGAAGGAGGATATAAGGAGGCAAGTGAAATACCTTGGAAGGAGTTCTAGGCCAAGGGGCTTGTATGTCTTTCTTGCTCGGGAGGTGACCGAGGGAGAGAGTGACCCTAGAGGGAGCACCCTTTGCGGAAGGGTTTGCGGTGGACATTGTACCGTTGGCTGAATGGTTATCTGCAGGGGGAGTCGGAGGAAAGTACTCGGCAGACATGGAGAGGCTGGAGGAAGAGGGGGAGGCCGGAGGCGAGGCTTATATAGACCCGGGAGAGTGAGATTTTTGGAGGAAAAGTCCGATATAGCAAGTTTACGGGAGTGGATCGGGAGGCCAATTCGGGACAGAGATCGTCGTTTTTGTGCGCAAAGTCGGGCGTCTTGCCCCATACGGCAGCTTTGTGTCGCTTATCGATGCAAATTCGTCGCTGCGTCATTGCGGGGCCGTCCTCCGGTCGGGTGAGTCGGGTCTCCACCTCCTGCATCACGGTGGAGCCCTCGTCTGTGTTTCCACTACCTCTACGTCATCGCCCCGTCCTGAGCGAACTTCTTTGATATGTCCAAATCCAGTCATTGTATTCATCTTTAAATATTCTTTTTAAATATGTCCATTGTCCGCGAGCATTACTCCTGGCATCCTCATACGACAAAAATCAACTTATCGTCCTGCGATGTTTCCTCAGCCTCTCTTAGCAGCGCGCCAGGATTAAATATGTTCAATGCGAGCATAGCAAGAGCTATCATCCCGCCGTCCAAAACAACTTCATGAAAACTACATCAAGCCGAAAATTAACGGCCCCATTCAACAACCACTCACCAAAATACCGTTGTGTCGAGATAATTTTCCCGTACCAACCTCCCGCCAATTCGACGGTTCGATACACAGCCCTGGTTATTGTTACGTCCGGTCACAAATCGCAGGTGATTCAGAGCAGTAAACATACCGGATAAACATGCAAACTGTGCACAACGTTATTCCAGTCACCATCAACTCATCCTTGTTATACTTTATTGTAATCAGTGGCCTCACTGCCATCGGCGTGTGGTCCTGACTTTTTTCAACAGGTCTCTTATACCTGACCCGCAGCACAAACTCCGCGGTAAGAGCGGTATAAAATGTGATAGCCACGAGCTGGAAACAAATCCCGGCTGCAAGGTCACTGATTAGTCGCCGTTCCAACTACTTGAATCTTGAGCCCAAAAATGCAATATAAGTAACCCACCTAGCATGATCTCCCCTCCCATTGTGATTCCTTGCAAGTCCTTGTGTTTGTAAGAGATGGATGCCAGTCCTCCTCCAAACGCTTGGACGATAAGAGCAAGAATATCCTGTCAAACAACCCAATCTATGAAAAATCACCAAAAAAACAGCAGCTCAATGCTTACACATGAGCAGAATATGAGCATGTCTGTTCAATAAAAGAATCATTATTACGCACACCGACAGTTCGGGCCTTGCATACTTACAAGAATGCGGACTCAGTCTGCTGTACTGTGGCCCGAGACGGGTAATCAACCTCCCCACGACAACAAAATTAGCGGCCAAGATGAACGTCGGGCTAACAATAATCGTCGTCACTCTAGCAAATCATGTAGCGTCAATACAGCGTACGGTGTATGGCCAACAACCCACTGAATAAAGAAAGGCGTCTGGTTGAGGGGTTCTTTGCTCGACCACACCCTGGCACTCCACCCTATGATTTCCCCGATTCCGCCAAGAATAACAGTGGGCCAGAAATACCACAGTCGGTGGTAAATGGCTTGTATCGCATGCAAGACTATGATAAAAGACGGTCAGGTCATGCAGAGTGGTTGCTTTGAGGGCGTTGATACTTGTTGACAAGGAAAAAAGGCTCAAGAAAGTGATTCCAAGATAAAAGGCGGGGTTATAATTATATAGGGAATGTTGAACGAACGACCCTATAGCTAGATATCAAGAGGGATCAGGTATCACACACTATCATGAAGATCTAGGACCTACAGGTCGTGTTTGAAGCCATATAAGAGCAGGAAAAAAACGGAGATAGTTGGGAGTCAGCAGAGTCAGCAAAAGCAAAGCCGAGAATTTATACTTGGCAACCATAACTTGATATGTGAATAAAGGATATACCGGACAGGATTCAAAGGTACAACGGAGTTCCTGAGCAAAAAGCCTACTACGCATTCAACATCATCTATCTCAAGATGGTATAAATTGTCGCAGAATCTCACTGCGATCATATGCTGAGCTTGTCCATGTCAGACAAAGTGATCAATGATGTTCCAGCGCGTTAAAGATCAGCAAGTCATGAGGTTAATACAAAAGTTCAAGTTGCCTGCAGATCGTGGAAATCCAAGTTGAGGTCATCGGAAGATGACTAATATAGTCATTTCGGTAAATACTTCCTTTTAAGGTAGGATCAAGGGCCTAAACCTGGATTACCATTTCTGGGACACTATACTTCTTGCGAGCCGCAAGCAACCTTGAAAGCGCAGTACTTATACTTAACATACACACACAACATGTCGACATACGATTCTCTACACAGACAATGCAGAACTTTGGAATCTCTCTTCGACTCCAAACTGACATCGTACAGTCGTTTGGCCTCTACGATGACACGTCCCGGTGCAGAAGATGTTGAAGCGTCCGGATCAGCAGAACGGTGGAAGGATATTGAAGTAGAAGTCGATGAATTACTATCAAAGGTTAGCGACATATATTAACACTGCCTGTATACCTAACCCAAAGCATGCATCTCTCCTAGCTCGGAGAAATCAACGATCAACTGGCCGGTCTTGCAAATGATCCAGACGCTCCACCTTCACAATCCATGTTGCGTGCTATCCAACGTCATAGGGATGTATATGAAGATAATGCAAAAGAGCTGCGCAGGACAAAGGTGCGTTCATTTCCACCCTTTTCCCGACTCTCCCAGGCTTACTCAAGTCGACCAGACAAGTGTCCAACATGCCCTTGACCAACTCAATCTCCTGAGTGGCGTAAGAAATGACATCGAGTATGCTATGTGTTTTCATTCGACTTGACTGCGTTGATCACCGTTGCCATAGTGCACACAAGTCTTCCGCAGCGGACTCTTTGTTGGCAGAAAGGGGACGAATCGACAGTTCTCATCAGATGACTGATGACATACTTGAGTACGCAATTTGCTATCTCACTCAAAGCGTGTTCCTTATCTTCCCGTACACAGTCAAGCCTACGAGACTCGCGCCGAATTCTCCAGGCAACGAGGGACCATTGCGGGTATCAATACCCGAATGGCAGGGGTTATTAGTAAGTTTCTCTATTATATCCATGACGTTCAGTCAGCCAACAGGCTTTGTAGATACTATGCCAGGTATTAATAATCTTCTATCAATGATCAAGTCGAGGCGGCGGCGGGACTCAATTATCGTTGGTTGCCTAATTGGCCTTTGTATAATCTTTCTTCTAAGCTACATGTCCAGATAATTACGTCTTATCTGCATAATTGTATCCCCTGTTGAATGGCCTGTGTATGTCTCCTGGTTGCACTCCAAATTGCATCTTATTCCGATTCATCGCCACTTACCCAATCTTGCTCAAATCTGCGATTACGGCCCGAAGTTTGATTTGGCCGTACGTGTTTGGCAGCAACGAAAGCTTTCCAATTCGCTTCCAACCTGCGAACCACACCCCACTCCGATTCTGGAATGTCATCATTCCAGTCATCCTCTATAGCCCATCCCTTGACTTCTGCAACAATTTTGAGCATGCTGACTGTGTAAGGCGTGGAGAATCGGATGTCATGGAAGTCAGACTCCACTAAGAGCCGGTTGGGCGACGCAGATAAGATTAACTGCTTGTGATTCGGAGAACGGGTGTTGATAACCGTTGATAGAGATAGGAAAGCGTTTATGTGTCGTTTCTGCATGAGCTGCATGAGAAACGCGCTGCATGTGATAGGACACGGAGATAGACCTCGATATCCTTCCACATCTGTGGACTGAGACCACAGCTGTGCAGGTCAATACTGATACCGAGCCACGAATCGCCATATTTCTGGTTCATGCGGTTCAAGAGGTCCAGAGTAGCCTGTTGACATTTCACGCTGTGAACGCTGACGTTGCGCTGGAGTTCTACCGCCAGAGCTAGCTGAGCCTCTAGGATGTATATTTGATGATCGATAGGGATGTAGAAGGGAGTCAATTCACGGGGAGAGGAGTGGTAGTCGTAGGGAATCCGAGCAGCGCGATCAATTCCGACTTCTCCTAGCATTGCGTTTGGAAAGGATGAGAGGTTGGAGTGCACTTCAGAGATTATGTCCTGTAGAGGAATTGGGTCAGGTAGCGTTGCTAATAGCCTTGAGAATGCATCAAGGTCTTCTGTGGTTGGGATTTGGGGCAATAACAAGTCCTTATAATGCTTTTCTTTGGATATAGCAGGCTTGATTGCTATCTGGTGTGTAAACCAGGGGTGGTAACCTGATCCACACAACGTGCGTTACATGAAAGTTTTTGTGTGGTATTGCGGAGAAAGGTCACCGAAGCAGGGCACAACCTTGTCTGGGTATTTGACCGCTAATTTGCGGACTAGAATCTGGTCGGTTTTCCTCGTTGCCATCGCGCATATCTTTATGGTAAGATTGTCCATTTCCTCTGAAGAAATTTCAGAATCAGTTGGGTGAACGTGCACATCAACGACGTGACGGAGAACGTCTGGGTTAGAGATAGCTGGACTCTGATGATCCATTGTACCGCTACGACCACGGGATTAGGAATGATAAATGGAGCAACAGGCTGAAGCGCTGAAATGCTTCAGCCACAGTAGCAACAAGTCAGCAAACTCCCAAATTAAGATGGTGATGAATTCTGCCTTTCACAGGCATCCAGCGTTTATTTCCAACGTTTTCCAAATGGCTCGTCGACGCCTGAATACCTTGGACACATCACCCCCGATTCGTCGCGACATGACAAAGTCGCTAGAGCGAGATGCATTTCAAAAATCTTTCACTGTTCTGGCGGCTTCTGTACCTCCGGAACGAACTGGTTCGATTCTCAAAGCAGAGCCGCTACGAGGGTTGGTTTCGTGTTTATTCCATTGATATATGTCGAAAATTTATGTTGTTAGCCAGGTCGATACTAGATCTTCCGAAGACTAAGAGCGTCATTCCTAATCCAGTCAAACCAGACCATAAACTCGTCATGTTGCAAATCACAGATGAGGGTATGTGATCTGTGTAATATGTCCGCATCCACTGACGATTCCTGCAAGCCAGCTGATCTGGGCGATGAAGCTCTAAGTTTTCTCCATTCGCAAAACGCACAGTTGGTGAAACATGATATCCACCTCGGTTATGATTTTTGGACAGCCGGTACGCGGTGTAACTAGTCATAAAGGCGGGAATGCATATCTACCTGCTTCATAGACGAAATTCTAGGCGCTATATTACCGGAAGAAGTTGTCAGCGGCGCTCCCTCTGGTTTTGCCGCTACCGGCCACATCGGTGAGCTTACTGGCTTCTTGTTCTTTGAAGTTACTGTTTCATGCTGAGCATTTAGCTCACCTCAATCTGAATGAGGAATATCTACCTTACAAACATCTCATTGGTCAAGTTATTCTTGATGTATGTGAATTTTTTGGTATGCAGTGCTGCGTTGTTCTCATTATCTGCAGAAAAACAAGTCGATACGAACAGTCGTAAACAAGCTGGATTCTATTGATACTCAGTTCCGTTTCTTTAAGATGGAACTTCTTGCCGGAGAACCAGATTATATCGTCGAACACGTTTGTTGTCCTTATTTTATCATTCTGGTCGCCCGATATAACAGTTGCTTTTGTCCAACAGCGCGAGTCTAATTGCACTTTCAAATTTGATTTCACGCGGGTGTACTGGAATTCCAGATTGCATTCAGAACATGATCGATTAGTGCAGCTATTCAACGCTCGGGACGTCGTGGCGGATGTTTTCGCCGGAGTTGGGCCGTTCGCTCTACCTGCAGCGAAGAAAGGCTGTGGTGTGATTGCAAACGACTTGAATCCGGAAAGCTATAAATATCTTACAGAAAACATCCAAAATAACAAGGTGCTTCATTTTATTGTGGTCGACAGGACCGAGGTGTTCATGTTCTTTCCAGGTCCAGAGATTGGTGCGAGGTTCTGCAGAAGATGGTAGAGACTTCATTCGATCATCTGCGGTGCGAGTGTTTCAGGATCCCTTTCCTGGTTTCGTGGCTCCCACAAGCAAATCGTCAAAGAAAGATATCCGTCAACAGCAGAGATCGGGGCAAACCGTGCCGGCAGTGCCTCCAAGACGACACATTTCACACTTTGTAATGAATTTACCGGGATCGGCTATCGAATTTTTGGATGCATTCCGTGGGCTTTTATCAGCTCCGGAGCTGAGCGGGATTTATGATGCTATGCCAATGATCCACTGTCATTGCTTTACTCGGGAAGTCGATGACCAGGCAAACGCTGAGAAAGATATAAGAAATGTAGGACTACTTTTTTTTCTTTCGCTCACATTCTAAACCCGATATATGTCCAGCGAGTAGAAGAACAGCTAGGACATGCAGTGGAAGAAGATGTGTCGTTTCATCTTGTGCGTTCTGTTGCCCCAAACAAAGATATGTATTGTATCAGTTTCCGACTACCGCACCAAGTTGCCTTTGTCCAGTCGTGATGTGTTTTGCATGTACATACCAGTATATACAACTGGGCGTTTCGCCCAAAGTAGACGCTTAGTCGAGTCTGCTTACGGTCCTATTGCGAACAACTTTCACGTTTCTCAGCTCCACAGCCTCCAGCTCACTCTCACTTTCTGGGACCTATTCATATTATTTTCCTGCATCCCATAGACATCTCCGGCTTACACCAGATACCCTAATCTTATGTTCCCTTTGTCGTTACCTCGATTATTCCCAACGGTGCATTGCGACGGTGAAAAGTCGGCGACAGCTTCCGCAATATCTTCGGTCAAGAATGCGATGGTGGTCCCCGAACCGGAGCTAAAACGTTGGAAAAGGACATTTGACACAAATGCAAAGGTTATACAAGATGGTGAAAAGTCTGTATGATCATCATTCGACGCTACGTGTATCTAGTCTCTAACAAGTCTGTGGTTGACGCCGTTTCGTATATGATGCAGGTATTTGGATAGAGACTCTTTCGTCAAGGCTATCGCTCCAGCAGAGGACTTGACAAAAATTGGGCGCAGTCAGTTTGCTATCTTATTCCGTGTTGCCGACGCATCCAAGCGGGGCTTGGTCTCTTGGGAAGATTTCGTCGTCTTCGAAACTCTGCTGAAAAGACCAGACGCCGACTACTGGACCGCGTTCCAATACTTTGACGTGTATGTATGCGCGCACACACACTCACAGCGTGCTTGCTTGCACGGAGGCTCGTTTCTGACCCTGTATACTCTATTATAGTGATAGTTCTGGGACAATTACCTTTGAAGAATTCAAAAACGTATTCGCAGCTAATATCAGTCCCGGGTCAATACCTTTCGACTTTGACTGGTTAGTGGTGGTTTGAGGAGGAGCACTTTCAAGCAAATTTATTCGTTTACTTCCACAGCGATTGGGTCAAGCTATATCTTGGAAAGAAGAATGGCACACACGTCCTAGGATGCAAGTTTTGCTAATTTGCATGTTTAAATTAGTGCATTAATGATTCAATTTCTAGATAATGAATTTACCCAGCTTATGAAAGGTCTACAAGGCGAACGGTTGCGCCAGGCATTTAAATACCTAGATGGCGACGAAGATGGCTTTATCAGACCTGATCAGTTCAAGCAAATTATCTTAGTGAGTTCTTCGACATTATATGACCGAGTTTAATTAACGAGTCGAGTTCAGGAAATCGCTGGACACAAATTATCAGACACGGTTATAGAACGCTTACCGACTCTGGCAACTTTGTCTCCTGGTGGTCGTATATCTTACTCTCAAGTTATAGCATTCCATAATGTCGTTAGAGGTCAGTCTTTTTGCTCATGTTTCAAAATCTTGCAATTAATCTGTGGTTCGCCGCAGAAATGGACATGGTAGAGAGGTGAGTCACGCTTCTGAATCAACGTGTCGCTTCTTCTAAAACTTTGATTCTAGAATCATCCGAGAGACAACAGCGAGATCTCGCGATGGTCGCATCGACCAGGCAGACTTTGTGAATTACTCAAATGCAAGCACAAGATACTCTCTTTTCACCCCGATGGAAGCTTCCATCATTTTTCATTTTGCTGGTCGCGGAAGTGACAAAAGGCTTGCTTTAATTGATTTCGCACAACTCCTCAACCCACGATGGAGATCTCCCCATGAGGAATTCACTCCTGTCGTTACGGAGAAGAGTCCTTTCGCTGCTATGCATGAAGTACTGCACTCTGCATACAATTTCGTTCTGGGAGGTGTGCAGGATATTGTTTTTTTGGTATGGCAACCTTGGCTGAATGCACGGTTACAGGTGCTGCTGGTGCATTTGGTGCGACGATTGTGTATCCAATTGATCTTGGTAAGGTGTTGTGATTTTTCCAGGTGGTGAGCTTTCTGACATAACTTTTGCAGTCAAAGTAAGTTCGAGCGAGCGAATGCCTTGCAGTCAATCTAACATTCTTCACTTGATTGTCAATTACAGACACGGTGTGTTCACTCTTTCCGTTGTATATTCTTGAACTTACGTGTATTATGTTACAGAATGCAGAATCAGCGTAGTACCGTGGTGGGACAGCTAATGTACAAGAATAGTATCGATTGCGCGAAAAAGGTTTTCCGCAACGAAGGCTTTTTTGGTTTCTATCGCGGTCTTGGACCACAGCTTATTGTCAGTTCTTTTCGTCCAGAATCTTACTGCGACGCTTATGCAGCTTTCTGTAGGGTGTTGCTCCTGAAAAGGCCATTAAGCTGACCGTCAACGACTTGGTCAGATCCCGAGCCACGGATCCAGAAACGGGAAGAATCAAACTTGGGTGGGAATTTATTGCTGGTGGTACTGCGGGTGGTTGCCAAGTCGTAAGTAGCAATTTCGAATTTACAGTTTCTATATCATTAGCTTACCGATTTAGGTGTTTACAAATCCATTAGAGATTGTGTAAGATCAGAGATTAGCGAATTCCTGTGATCGTTCTTACATTTTTCCAGCAAAATTCGTTTGCAGATGCAGGGAGAAGCCGCAAAAGCCGCGAAAGACGTCGTTCCGAAAGGCGCTGCTCATATCATTCGTCAACTTGGCATTCTGGGTTTGTACAAAGGCGCCAGCGCTTGTTTGATGAGGGATATTCCATTCTCTGCGATCTATTTTCCGTCTTATTCGCACCTGAAGAAGAACATCTTCCACGAAGGGTACAATGGGAAACACCTGTCATTCCTTGAAACTTTGGCATCTGCTGCAATCGCGTAAGCTTCAATTATTTGCGCTCCCATCGTCGCCGCTGATCTACGTGCATTCTTCCATATTGCGACTGATTCTCGATGATGTAACCCATTGTCCTTGAAGAGGCATGCCCGCGGCTTACATGACAACGCCCTTTGGTAAGAACCCTTCCATACATGAAAAGCAAACGCCTAACGGCGCTCCGAAGATGTTGTGAAGACGCGTTTGCAGGTGGAAGGTCGAACAGGGCACGCCAATTACAAAGGTGTGATGGATGCATTCGGAAAGATTTGTAAGCTGTGCACAGAGACGCCTATGCAGATGGTTAACGGCTGCCCGCATAGATCGTGAAGAAGGATTCAAAGCCTTCTGGAAAGGAGGTCCTGCTCGTATCATTCGGAGTAGTCCACAGTTTGGCTTCACTCTGGTTGCATACGAATATCTTCAAAAGGTGAGATTTGTTCGGCCTGTTCTGGAACCAATTGTTGATCTGATCGAATCCGTAGTATTTACCTGTAAGTGTTGTCACCATGAGTGATGTAGATCGGTCTCATCGGTTTGTTGTCAACAGTATCCTTGGGGAGAGCCGAAGACATCGCCGCAACTGGAAACAGCACTAACACAACACCGCGCGGAAGACATTTCCAGAATCAGGGCTAGGAATGCCCTCAAGATTTTATTGGATGTACATGGAGACTTCTCTTTGCCACCGTCATCGTCTGCTTGATTACCAAGTACAATGCATATGTTTACTTGTTGAAACCGCGATCTACTTTGAGCTTGAGTCCAGTCGAAATTGCCGAGTTGTGATTGGCCACTTGTCACCATATCTATCTGCCGAACTTTCCGTGACCGTCGCGGCTGTGATCGGTGAATTGAGTTCGTTGCCATGCTACTACTACTAACCGGCAACACCATGATAGAAAGATGCTCTTCAAATATAAGAGAACGGATGTTTAGCGTTGCTGTATCCGTCGTCCTTCTCGTCTTCGTCTTCTCTCTTCGTTCCTTTCTTTCGCCTTTCTTTTTTTTGTCATTTTTTTTACCGGTGAGTCCCACCTCCAGTAGCTTTCTGCATTGGACTCAAGTTGATGTTCGACAGAACGCTTGCGTTCGTGTCCAGCTTCCCTAGCGCCTGTTCTCGCTCAGCGTAGACCGCTCCTCATTCGTTTTTTCTCCTTGAGCACTGCTTCGGTTTTTCAAACACTCGCGCCAGATCGACACAAGCTTGTGCTATCTTATCTCAATATTTCAAAAAGCCTAAAATGATGCTCCAATCTTTGTTTTTCGGGTTTTGTCTTCTTGGGGTTGCTTCGACACAAAGCGTTGATGGCGTGTCCATGGTTGCTTTTCCGTCTGACTCGGGCTCTGGTGGTAGCTCGAGCATGATGGGTGGTAGCTCGAGTATGATGGGTGGGTCTAGTAGTATGATGGATGGGTCGAGTATGATGGGTAGTTCGAGCATGATGGGTGATTCAAGTATGGTGGTTATGAGCACAAGCTATGGCTCGATGCCGAGCTACACACCAAGCCCTTCATATCCTGCCGCACCGTCTATGTATACCCCGCCTCCTGCCTCGTCATCTGACATGTCTAACCCGATGCCTTATTCGTCGTTCATGGACGGGGGATATTCGAGCATGAATTGTGGGTATGGATATTACAAGTCCAGCGACGGATCTTGCAAACCAGAGTCTTGGGTACGTTTATGTGCCTTGCATTTTGTCGGAATGAGTTTAATCTAATAATGTGTTGTTGTGTGCCATGTAGTGGAGTACGGAAGGGTGCTACGAGACTATCATAATTAACCACAGTTATGGGTATGTCTTGCGATGGCTCTTTTTCTGATTGACAGGTGCTTATTACTTGATTTGTTCTGTAGACAGAGCAGTTGTTGGCCATCTACTGTGACGTACACAAGCGTCGTTACCAAGTATGATACTGTGACGGTAACGCAGGTGGGTGTTTACCCGATGATTCTCCAGTTGGTTTCGTCCGATAACGAGTCTGGTTACAGCCTGTCCCGACTACTATCACTTACGTATCGACTGACACCGAAGTCAAGACCGACGTGTGGACAGTCACTGATGTGAAGTCGATCCCAACAACTGTTACAGATACAAACACTATCCATGAGACCGACACATTGACCTCAACCGACTTCATAAAAGAGACCCAAACTGACTTCGTCACTAAGACGGATATCTCGGTTGTGCCGACGACGTTCACCAGTGTTTGGATCAAGACTGATATCATTGATAATGTGAGGCATCTACCGGTTTCTCGATGGTCCCATACAGTTTTTTTTCTCTCTTGCTAATCAATGACACAGACATTGACTGTGGAGAATACTGTCACTTCAACCGTAACCGATAACCATACACTTCTCCAAACGACAACATTTTTGTCCACTGCGACGTCAGTCTCTACGAAGACCGACTTTTCCACGACGACATCCGTAGTGTCAGAGACTGCTCTCTCTAGCTGCTTGTCTAGCTGTCGGAGCGTCTGGTCCATGACCGTCGGCAACAGCGACAGCTACAACACGTACAAGTCTGTGCCCCCGAGTTGGTCTAGCTATCAAACGTACCAAACAGTTTCGTCTCCTCCTGCCATGCCATCGTCAGGAGGCTATGGCTCTTATGGTGGATACAGAGTCCGCCGCTAGGACATCAAGTAGAGATAACTCCAGTTATGTTTTGATGGACATTCTGTGTGCATAGTGTTTCATTCTATTAATTTTGGAATAGAGAAGTTTGATTTTGATATCCCAACTTGCGTATGGGTGTTTCGGCGTAGGCTGCGTAGGGATGAGGTCCGAGCAAGGCTCACTTTCTCGGCGACCTCAAATATCTCACTGCTCGAGTGACTCAACACCGACTACCCTATTTCAATTCCGATTGTTATGGGATCAAGAACAGTACGTTCAACCCTGGTAGCACATGCTCAATGCTGCAGATGTTACGACAGTCCTGCGCAGCAACTTTGATCTCCTACATTGTCTATGCAACTCTGTTAGCAAACATCGTAGATATTCTAGTTCATGCCGTGCGCATCATCGATGAAATGTTTTGCCGAGTTATCAACGATCACGAGGATCGTCTATTATTAGCGACTATCGAGAAGAGGTCAACAAGTATCCTCGAAGGATAATATATTAATATGTTGCAGCACTGCATGCAATGTTCATCACTGAGGGGAGAATAAGCACGGAAATAGGTATCAAGGTAGCAACTGAATCATGTTACCTGCAAAATCAAAAAAGATTGTACCATGTAAATACAAAGATGGGCTAATACTCGATGCACGTGTGTGTGCAACGCCGACTGATCCATTCCACAACAGAGGGGGTCAAAAGGGGTTGCCAGTAACTGGTATCGCTATCATCCAACTTGTTGTGTTTCGCCGGTGACGGTTTCCTTCTTTGGCAAAATTTACAGGAAAAAAAAACAAGTTTGCCGATTACTTTTGATGGAAAAGTCACGAGGACGAAGATGATCAGCAGCCTGGGCGAAACCAGGGGAGTGGATTAGTGACCCTTCAAACGCAATGATTAGCTCAAGTGTCGTGCTCACTCAGCAAGACCTGGAGTTTGCCATTCCGCTTCAGTGTCGTCGAGTCACCTTGAAATTTCATCCCTTCCATTTTTCCCGCGGATAACACCGATATGCCTATCCGCGACGCACCCTCTCCTCCCCAGTCCTGGGACGACATCAAAGAGCCGTTCGTGGTATTCTATGCGTCCCGAAATGACGACGGCGTTATGTGGTGCCCGGTAAGCCCTTTGTTGGCTGAGATTACCTCAACTCGAGTTTAGCCTCGCTCTACTACTAGGACTGTCGGGCCGTCGAAGGACTCGTGAAAGAGACTTTTGAGGCGGAGGGCAGTCCGTCTGCTATGATTATCTATGTTGGACAAAGAGACGAGTGGGTAGCCTAACATACGAGCAATGCAGCCTACTGAGGCACGGTCTCTGCAGATGGAAAACCTCCAAAAACCGGTGGAGACAACAGCCTTGGGATATCCAGAGTATTCCGACCATTGTGCGGATACTAGATGTGAGTCGTCATGGTTTGTCGTGTGGAAGACAGGGGGGACTGATGGTTTGCTCGTGGTCACTTACAGGAGGAGCGGCTGGTCGAAGGGGAGATCACGAAGCGAAAGCTTTTAGAATTCATTGAGGGTTGATTCACGCGTGCAGGCGAACTCAGTGACAGTCGAACAAAGGAAAAACAGAGAATGTAACGGGCTGCCGACGCATAAACGAAAGACACAAGGAACTTTCTACCCTGTGGGCGGTAAAATGATAAGATGATGAGATACATGCAACCCGGAAGATGATGGATCCGTAATGCTATTGCTCCAGCCAAGCAGGGGTTACGTCTTGGTAGTCATAGCATCAGTCATGAAACGAGCGATACCATCTCCACTGACGTCAATCTCATTTCCGGTCGTCGGACTCGACGGTCCGGACCAAGCGCAGATATTTGACAGAAATTTACACGATTTAAAGCAACAGCTTCGTATAGTCCGACCCGGATGAGGTCACAAAACATCTAGGACGGTGAATTGTATTAACATTAGTACGTCGACTAAACAGAAGCCCCGATCTGCTTGTATCCGTTTGTATAATCTGGAATCGTGCTTCTTCTATTAGGAGTCCGCCGAGTAAAGGCAAAGCTGGGGCGATAATTTTAAAGTATACTCGCCGATTAGGACAAGAAATGGTCCGATCTGCGGTTCGCGGAAGTCATATTGACATTTGTCCCAGGTATTGTTCGATAACCGGATGCCGTACGGCAAAAAATCCGCGCTCAAAGGACCGCCCGATCAGCGACTCCAGGTGCAATGAAACATGGCAGCAGATCTGAGAGTATCAGAGCGTATACTGCCACATGTACTTTTTTCCAGGATGTAAGCAAACGGTAGTTCCCGAGGCTGACACCGTCGAGCGATTGGTGAACACTGACTGACTCAGTAACATTCATAATTGATCAAAGCGGGAGCATTAAGCGTCTATTTACCACGGTTGCAGCGGCATCACTAAATTTGAGGAAACCAGCTACATGATGCGCGTTTTGTTTCTTTTCGACGTGGAAATTCCTTCCTCGTATGTCGGTCGTATGGAGCGTGACTCATTAGCAGTTTTCTATGCTGTGTTTAGCTGAATATTGATAATCAACGCGGCACTTTGTGAAAAGCATTCTTGGTGTGACGGTTTGCTTATGCGAGATTTTGTTGGAGAGCATAATTCGGGCATGGGGGTGTTCGGTGTATCAAGGCATCCAGGAGATATTTGTCTGATATCGTCGAACAACGGCGATGGTACGTGAGAGAACGAGTGGATCCGAAGAGGCCCGAAGCTGGGGGCCTTGAAGTTGGTGATCTACTGCTGCAAAGTGAGGTAAAGAAGCGGATGCCGAGATGGAGAGAAGAACGTTTGAGTCGGAGAGTTTCACTGCCAGGAGTTCTGGATGTCACAGTCACCCAAAACGGTCGATCGAGACAGATCACACTTATGTGTGACCACCGCAACAAAAAATATACGCGTATGTTTTATTTTGGTGAAACCGTTCTGCGCTTGAGGCTCTGCGAGAGGTCCGATGGCTGCTGCAGTCCCGTCAATGTACGAGCTTGTCGTCCACACGATTCTCATCTGGATCACCCTTCCAGTCACTTTGCAGTCCATCTGCTGTGCCCACCGTCAAATCTGGCTCTCATCCCCTCTGATCCAGATCCTTTTCCCCTTCTGCTGGATTTTTGAGCATACGGCGCCGTTCTGCCGTTTCACGATGCCGCGCGTGTTGATCTTCTGGCTCACTTTCTCCTCCTACTGACGTGTATGACTCCAGCTCTTTCCCATTTCCCGTAACCGGCCTCTCCCCGGTTCCTGATCCTCTGTCCTGTGCAGTCTAACGCTCTTCAGATGATATAAAACCCTCCATGGCTCTTGGGATGTAATACACCAATTTTCTAATCCTCTCTAGCATTGTCTGCGTCTCCTTCAACCTTTTTGCCCGTTCACATTATCTCTTATATATTCGACATGTCCGGCCATGCTACTTCAAGTTCTTCTCCTGTCCAAATCATACACCAGACGCACAACTCAAGCGCAGATTTTTTGGCTGTCACCCTTCCCGAACTTTCGCGCCAGGAGCGTTCCTCAAATATCGTATATGCGCCCGCTCTTAAGCTGTTAAAGCAAGACACAGGGTTATCCTTCAGCGACAAGGACGACCTCTGGAACTTTTTGAAATCGTCCTGTGAGGGGAACCCCAACAAATCCGGATCGCGTTGGTTCACTATTTGGTCTCGCGACAGGTCTTCACAACCATTCACACTCGATCTCGTGTTATCCTGCACCCGGGGAGTCATGGGCGATTATCCTATATTTCTGTGGTCCCCTCTTGCGCAAATAAGCGCTACGTCGTTCGAGTCAAGGATGACAAAGTTGGTGGATGAATTTAGCTCGTGTGTTCCTCCTAAACGCGTGTTTGCGGTCTTTGGTCGTAGATCTCTTGTGTTGGCATTCCAGAGACGATGGACCGCGATGACGGGACACCAAATTCACGAAGATCCGTACTATGAAGCTTTCTACAGCTATTGTACGAGGGACACATTCGTGGATAGACCCTGGAGTCGCGCTCAGGGACATGAAATACGTTTAGCGACTATGGATGATTTGCACTCAGTTGGTCGGCTCTGCAAAGAATTCGCTGTTGAAGCGGTATGTTGTTCACTCTCATACAACAGTCTACTGTTCATTTTTTATGCCTTAGATTCATTATCCATTAGACCAGACAGGTGGTGAGAAAGAAGCCCGTGAATTCATTAGCAAGGGTCAGATGTGGGTGTACAACATCAATGGCGAATGCTCGACAATCTGTGCCGTGACACGGAGCTCTTTCGACGTTGCCGGTATCACCAAAGTTCATACGACCGAGAACCACAGAAAGAAGGGTTGTGCGGAACGACTTGTCCGATATGTTACGCGTCGGTTCGTACTTGTCGTATCTTCTTGTCATACATGATCTAACCAGCGGCTTTCTTTTACCAGATTGCTTCACGAAGACGATATGAAATTCGTCACGTTATACGTGGGATGCAAGAACAATGCCCGACACATTTACAATCGCGTCGGATTTGCGGGCTTGAACGACGGGGACAGACCTGATGGCGTCGAAGATGCTCTGGAACTCGGCTTCAAGGACACGGAGAAGGGGTACTGGTAATGTGTGGAACTCTCAACTCCAGATCGCGTTATTGCATAACATGATTTACATACGGGCTGGCGTCGGACCTGTTAATGCTCTATATTTATTTATTTATTTATTCTTACTCTAATCTAGCCTTGTATCATACGGGCCTATATCATATATCCTTCCTAGTACGCTTGTGTACCATACATACATAGTGCTGTGCATTTAATAAACGGAACATGACCGAGGTACAGAAACGTAACAAGCAAACCAACGAATCGAACTGAATGGCTGAGCGAGCCTGGAATGATGACGGGTTGCTCGTTGTTAGGTTAGCGTGAAAGAGATTGATGACAAAAGTAAATGCTAAATGTGCGCCCATGTCATTTTTGATCTATATGCAAGTTCCGCCCCGACATGTCTGTTTGATCGATTAAAAGGTCGACGGAACCGGGTGGAGATACCCGCAGGAACGGTACTTAGTTCAGCACTGTATGAAAGCAATTGATACGCCCTATGTTTTCAGGGACTAAGATCGAGGAACGTCCGCATCAGATGTTCCGTGCACGGTATGGAAATTGATGCTACTCGGCCAAGCGACGTATTTGTGTAGAATGGTGGTCGAAGAGCTCGCATCAGATTTTTTTCAAAGGGATCGGGGGGGACTGGCAATTTGACATTGCACTGGTAAACCAAGCAATGCGGCGGGCCGTTGCTTTCCGTAACCATTTTTCTGTCGAACAACCCGCGTGCTGTGAGGATTGACTGACAAAGAATAGAGAGAAAGATCCGGATATCCGGGACTAGATCTGGGCGGCCATGGTTCAATGACTAGCAGTGCTGCGAGCGAGTAAAATAACGATAGCCGGACTCACATCATGGATTTGGAAAGAGTTGAAAATTATTTAAAAACCTGTGAAAACGTTTTGGAGTGTTACACATGCGACGCGTTCGCATTCGGTCGTTGCCCCCGCTATCGCCACTGCTGTACGCAAGAAATGGCCCTTCCCTTTGGACTTGTAGGGCTCCCAAACCCGCCCGATATCTATTTGTTTTTCCTAGTAGCTCCGACGATACTGGCCGTATTCGTTGGGCTGTGGTATAAGGCACAAATTCCGCAGCCGGAGCTGCTGTCGATACTTGACACGCTGCACATGCAACCTCCCGCATCGTACCGTGCGCCGAAAACAACTACGTTCCAATCCTATCACAGGATCGGATTGGATCAGGGGTTCAATCTTTCTTCTGTCCCAAACGTTTCGGCAGTGATATTGAACTGGTCTCGGTTTCAGAACGTAGTATCTATTGTTTCTGTGCTCTGTTCTCATTCTTTGGACGATATTATCTCTGATATCGTCGTATGGAACAACAACCCTCGACCTCTCTCTCACAACGTGTGTCTTCGTTGTTCCCTATCTCTTCTCACCATATGGTGGTTACACTGTCATAGAATTTCCGCAGCGCAGCGTGTGAACCCGCGAAGCTTAAGATTATCAATTCTCCTGAGAACGTCTATTTTCAAGCTAGGTTCATAGCGTGTGCAGGCTCGCAGTCGCCCTACTGTTTCATTCAAGTAAAGTACCATATCTCTGTTGTTTACCTGGTATACTGATGTGAGAACAAATCAGGATGATGACTATCTCGTGAGACCAGAAATCATCCGAACGTACGGACGAGTTTCATTTGGATCAATAGACCATAGTCATATCTCGTAGACAGGTTGCACTCTCGAATCGTTTCGTCTGGTAACCTGGGGTCTATACACTTGTTACCACCGCACGAATATCTTTCTAGCCGATCATTATCAGTTTTTTCGACCGATGGCGCCGTTCATACGTCATTTGCGTGGCTCGGGCATGGGGCAATTATTCACCGACCGTTATCATCGGCTTTCCTTTCACTGATGGAAACCTTGGGGTTTTCTGAGGAAGAGAAGAAAATGGCTGACAATTATTTCACCATTCTCCACAATGAGGTGGTGGAAGTTTGGCTCGATCGGGGAATGGAGCTGGGTGGAGGACAGCCTTTTACCGTAGGGAATGAAGGCGAACAAAGGAACAGGAAACACATTGTTGGTCATTGATCCATCCCGATTTTTTGAAATGATTTTTCCATTGCTTCCAGCACAGGGCAACGGAGTACTTGAATGAGATTATATCGAGTGGGAAGAAATACGAATATGTTTCATCTAAACATGGATTCCCTTTCAACCCAGTTGACTATGCTGCTTGCGTGGGGACACCGTGTCTTTTGTCAACTGACATAGCGATGCTAGACCGATCATTTACACATTCGGTTTCCGATCCTACACAACTGTTTGTTGTTGGGTTGCGGAACCTCAATTCCTTGCGTACAGACGACAAGGAATGGATATCATCTCATTCGCTGTCTCACGCAATTGATGGCGATGTAGCGACTTATTTCATGAGCCCACATAGTACGTTTAATCCACATCCAGTGTATTAAGCATTCTAATGTTCCTGTTAGGCGCTAAGATCAATGATTCAATCATGCTCGATATGACAACTCCCATTGACCGTCAATGGTGCAACATAGAAATGGTTCTAGTTGTAAATCCTGTGACGGCGGGAATACTGACTAGATGCGACTTTGACAGCTCAGTAGACTCTTTGTCTTGGGTATGTCCCTCACTCTGATTGTAGACAGCCACCGCTCACCAGTAGTATAGGTGTCTTCGTCGGATTCTCTTACATGTCATAGCCTGCCGGATACCACCACCCCCGGTGTTGGCTATGGACTGTTCGAATGCAGTGTTCGTTTCTCTGATGGATACACAACGGCACAGTATTTCAGACTGAGGCTTGTGAGTAATAGTAATACTGCCGTAGAAGAACGCTGGGTGATCTATGAGATTTGGATGAGAGGCAAGAAGAGGAATAAACACTAAGGTTTTTTTCCGAGGTGAATGAGCTAGTTTTGCAATTACTATACTATGCATGGGGTCAAATACCACCGGTTGTAAGCGCCATCATAGGAAGCGGTCCGGCGCCTAATGCCGAGCAAATCTGTAAGTTGTTGTACTACGGTGTTGCTGCCAACCCTGTCTCCCCCTCTTTCTATCTCTTAACAATATGTTTTCTGCTATTGCTGCTAGTGTTAAACTGAATGCTGTGCCACCGCGGGCGTTGGCGGGTGTCGCCAGACGAGGAATTTCAGTCCAGGTAATGACCTGTTTATACCTTGACATTCATGATGTCTGAAGCGTTTGGACCATGGAAGAGTCTTCTACACGGTTCGCCGGAGGCGAAAAAGGCGGGCGAGGTCGAGACGCAACAACACTCGCAAATCGTTGCTCGGGGCAAATACATACATGGGTTCGAAGGTATGTTCTATCTATCGTTCTAGATTTTGCAGCCGGATGCTTTAGCAAGCGTATTACTACAAGTACATAAAGTCAAACCCGAGGCTCTGGAGGCATACAAACAGGCTGCGTGTGTAGTCCGTAATCTTTTATCTATGACAGCGGATGACGCCTTCCTAACAGCGAGCAGTACTACACTGGAATTAAGGACGACGCGAAGTTGCATGTCAAGTTGACGGGGAGCTGGGAAACGTTCGTTGGGGATCAAGATACCTTCTGTGAGTTTTTTTCTGATTGTACGATGTGGAGAAACATGCTTAGGACAACCGTAGATCATGTTCTAGAGTATGAGAATTACGCAGGGTTGGACAAAACTAGTCATCTCATCAGGAATTCCGAGGTGAGCGCGAGGAACCAGTAGGCATTCCATCATTCCGGTATCAATGATTCTGCCCTACCCAGCACTTAAAGGCGTATCAGCGGATGCTCCCGTATATTACATCACGCTCGTTGCAACTCAACCAGGAATTTGCCTTCATGCCAACTGCTCCCCCTCATTCACAGGGCGGCGTCTTTGAATTGAGGACTTACCAGTTGAACCCTGGTACTTTATTGGAGTGGGAGAACACGTGGTATGTCGTAACAATGCAAAGACATCACCATTGCTTACATCTTACATCGATCAGGAGAAGGGGAATTGAGGCCCGCAGAAAATTCGTATCTCCCGTTGGGGCATGGTTTTCTCAGATAGGACGACTTCATCAAGTCCATCACATGTGGCAGTACCCGTACGGATCGTATCTTTTTCATCAAATGGAAATAGACTGAGGCATTTCTAGGGATCTGATGTCCCGCAAGGAGACGCGTCAAAAGGCCTGGGAACTTGACGGATGGGCGGAAACGGTGTCAAAGGTGAGTGGAGTGTCCAAGCCGGGGTGAACAGGACTCATGTGTCCTCGCCCAGACGTCGCAATTGGCCAAGTTCATGGATGCGTATATCCTGCTGCCGATGCCTTGGTCGCCTTTGAAATAGCCACTGTTTTTCCCATGAAGTCTTGATTGTAGTTTTGTAATCAAACATAGTACAATTCAGTCCGCATGCGGATGTAACGTCAGGGTTTCCGGCAACTCGGCATCGGAAGCCCGAGCTTCCTTTGCTTCTGTAAAGTCATTCGACCGTCTCAGTACAGCATTGTCCATTTGCCACTTGTCTGCTTCGTCGCGGTTGCCGATCTTGCTCTCTAGAAGGCCTGCACCATATGTCGCAATCCCGTGAACGCGATTCAGATGTGTCGGAAGACGATGCTGCTGCCAGAAAGCGAAGAAGTACCAGAGGTGAGTAACACTGCCAGTGGACACGAGCTAGCGTTGTTGCGCCTGTATCTCAACATCTATGGTACCCTAGCCTGTGATCAATGTCGAAAGACGAAAAGCAAGTGTGAACGGCTCTCGGATACGCAGTGTGCAAACTGCGCGGCCTTTGGGCAAGGTCTGTTGAGATCGCTTGCCTCCCCCACTCTATCTGACTGAATTCGTTGTATTTCATCAGTGTGTACCTTCGTAGGTAAATGTCGATGATCCATGGAGCATGGCTGTTATCCTCATCCTTATATTCAAGGTCCAAGCTACAAGCGGGGTCCTCCAAAAGGCTACATTCATGCAATAGAGCAGCGAATGCAGCACTATGAAGCACTCCTGGGCGTCATCATGTCTACAAGTGATCCACGTGCGCAGGGCCTCTTGGCTGATCTTAGACAGGACGACTTGGCCAGAGGTGTGCTTAACCGAGTGGACGCGGGAAGATTTGTAAGGGCCCTTCATGTCTTCCATTTGATGTTTTTTTTGCTTCACGTGTTTATTCAGGGCCCTGCAGGAAGGGGATTTCAAATGAACGCTGAGGGGCGTTCACCTCCAAAAGAGTGTCGTTCAACTCGGAGACAGTCTAGAGTTACTCGTGAATATGTTTCAAGTGAAGGTTGGATTTTTTACCTTTCGAGTCCAATCGCTTTTGACATTTCTACGGTTGTTTGTTGCAGATGGTGCTGTTTTGCCACCTCCAACAACGGAATGGCAAGACCGCCTGGCTGGTAGGCTAGATGCTAGTCGTGCTTCATTAGTAGCTACTCTCGGACATGACTTGGCTCGTTCAAAATCGGACTCGCTTAATTCCCCTGGTACTCACTCTACATCTGACGCATCTGACCACCTTCCTCAGCGTCGAAGGCTCGATGCAGATTTTCTCGGATTCGGTGTGGACCAGCCAAATTGGGATGCAATGTATACTATGGACGCTTCTTCAGGAGATGATAGAGGGACGGACGACGGCTGTGCTGCATTTGGTCAATTATCATTAGATGAACATCGAGAAGTGAGTTTTATCTTGGTTTATGCAAAACATGATTGTGTTAATATATAATATAGATCCGTTTCCACGGTAAAGCCTCAGGGTTACATCTATTGGGTCTCTCTGACCGCACGGACCACCGTCATGAAGGTAATGTTCCTAGATATATATTGTAATGATTAACCCACGTTCTATGATAGGTGGTATATGGCATCTACCCATGGCTCGAGTTTGGCCGCATGCCAAAGATGATATTGCTCAATTACTACAAGCTAAACCTGACGACGTTACGATGCCACCATTGCCTGTGCAGGAGCATCTTATTGACCTCTATTTCACGTATTTTCATCCTATATTCCCGGTCATTCATAAACAACAATTTGTTACTGAATGGGAGACTGTGAAAGATGGGTACGTGCCTCGTATGACTATCTTGTTGTAGTAGTCCATTCCTCTGACACTTATTACACCAGTTATGACATGGAGCAGGATGGGTGCAAAGTTACTCAAAATGTATCCAAGTTGTTGTTGCTGTCCATGTTTACAATTGCAGCAAGATACTTGGAAGATGCGGAAGTTCCGACGAACGGCAAGATGTGGGAGAGCGGTTGTCAGTACCTAGCGGATGCCCAGAGGATACTGAGTAAGCTTTTGCAATTCTATTGAATATCCGTGACAGATTCATCTCCAAAAATAGACAAGGTCTTCCACTACAGCAGACCTTCAACAATACAAGCCCTATTGCTCTTGGGCGTTCGGGAGTTCGGCATAGGTTCGTGTGCACTCAATCTAATTTAGACAATGATTTATGATTATATCAGGTTCGATGGAACATGGTTGGATCTACCTTGCGATGGCAAGAGCCATGGTGACGTTACCTATTGATTCTGAATGCTTCAGAAACTAAACCAATGTATCGTAGGCACAAGATCTTGGTTTGAATCGATCAGCGGACAAATGGAAAATAAATGGCCATGATTTATTTACAGATATAGAAAAGCAGGTTCGAAAGCGGATCTGGTGGGCGTGTTGCATTACTGACAAGTACGTGCTCCTCTTTCGCCAAATAAGTTGTCTCATCTCTGTTACAGGACTTATGCGATTTATATGGGTAAGGTTGAATTATTCGATTTATTGTCTCGCACTGATATCAGAGTCGATAGGACGTCCGGCGTCCATCCGTGAGGGTGATTTCGATACTGCGTTGCCAGACGTAAATCAGGTCGGTGATACACTCTGTTGATCTGTGTTGATCTTCATGTGTGTCAATATGCAGCCGGAGGAACAAGAAATGTGGCCTCCATCTACGCACGCAGAAATCGAGCATGCCCCTGCTCCCGCTGTTATTATGACCTGTTTCCGAGCATGGGCGTCTCTATGTTAGTCTTGCTTCTACGCCATTGTGGCGTTTGTCGCTGACGGGGACATGACAGCCGTTATTATTGGAACAATCACCGATAAAATATATCCGGTCAAGACAACAAGCCGCATCCCTCGGCGGTCCTGGCTTACGAAGCTCGAAACAGAGCTAGACCAATGGTATCTTGAACTGCCGGACTGTCTGAGGTATGCTACAGCGACCAAGCAAGTTATCCCTCCGCCAAATGTCCTCCGTCTTCATATATCTTATTGGTCAACTGTACTCTTGTTGCATCGCGCATTGTAAGTCTTATTTTGGTTTGAATGCTGTGGTATTACTCACCCTGTACTTCTCTTGTGTCCATAAGCATACCAAACTGGAAGAGGTTAGTTTCCGGCGTTGATGTGTTGTAACAGGACTGACAATTGTTATCAGCCCCCCAGGTGATGGGAAGATTACGTCTACAACCGATACAATTGCTCTCAAAGCATTTGATCTTTGTCAAAATGCCGCTAGTCGCGTGTGCTCGATTGGTGAATATGTTCACATTGATCTTGTGCATCCAATTCATTCTTTGACAGTCACAGCGTTCCGTGAAAAGTTCACATTAAGACGCACATCACCTTTCCTCACGCCATACCTGCTTAGTGCTGGGTAAGTTGCCACAACTATTAATTACGATGATATCGATCTGATGATCGATCTATATCTATAGCATCATGCATGTTGTGACTTGTGAGTGTCGGACAAATCCATCATCACAATTTGATCTGATTACAACTTTATCAGTGAGCCTGCGACCGTCGAATGTGCAAGCGTCAATTGGACTACAACAGTGTTTGGAGGCGTTAAAGGCACTAGAGGCAAATATCACAATCGATCCGAGCATACTCCAGCGCTGATTGAATGTTTTCCTTTTATTTCAAGGTGCCGTGGCCTGCAGCCAAGCGCTCGTATGATCTGCTGCATGGTGTGAAATTGCAGTTCGACAATGTGCACGCATTCACATCAGGTGATCCGGGACGTAATAAACGGCCGGCATCAGATGCTTTTGACAAAGAAAGGATATCTGATGTTCTGCAACGGGAAGTTTTCGGACCGCCAAACAATGAAAGGAAAGTGCCTGCCGATATTGGACAAAGTGTCGGCGTACAGGACCTTAGTACCCAGCTGATGGCCCATATCCTTGGGCTTGACGTCAGCGGCGTGGTCGAGTCAACTTCCTATTTCCCGGGGTATCGATGGTGGCCAAAGACAGCACCTGGGAACCCGAATGGGGTGGACAGTCGACAGCAACAACCGCCGCCGCAGACGAACTCTCCTGATGCATGGCCCATGGAAGGGTTTGGGATGGAAACGCCTAACTACAATTATGACCCACAAGCGATGGGAAGTTATCAGTTTGGGGCGCCATCGGCAGATGCGCAACAAAACGGACTATTTTACAGTCTTCAGGATTTAATGTAGAAGGAGTAGAAACGGGGTTGTTTACGTGGAAGCGATTGTTATTGTATCGGTTGTATCAGTAGTAATGCTCTGGGATTGGTACCTTTGATTATCGTGGTGGACTCTTCCGTGATGGGGGATCCATTGTTCCCATCGCGGCAGGCAAGGAGCATCTGTTGAGGTATGTTGGGTGAGTGTTTGCGTATGTTTCGAGGCAGATTTCAAAGGTCCGCAATCGCTCCGGTTCTGATGGAAGACTTTACGAAAAGGACGAGCTCACGGGACTCGAGGGCACGGTATACGCAAGGCAGGAATGAATCGTGGTGCTTGGGGCGGTGCACGCCGTATCATCAGCCGCAGATGCCGCCCTCGTCCTGATGTCGAGACCACCAGATTTTTTTCTCAATACGGTCGTGTGTCCTTGTTTGCAGCGCCCAGTTACGAGTAAAACCCCCGAGAATTCTTGTTTAGCTCCCGAAACAAAATCGTTTCCTTTCTTGCCCACAACCACTATGTCTCGCCTAGATCACATTCTCAACCACGCCCAGTCTCCTGCTAGGTAGCTACTTTCTATCGTTCTCTCCATCCCGCCGATGTACACACATATACTCATCCTCCCTGTAACGTACATCTCGCCAGTACTTCCTCGGTTGAGGATCAACAGCGGCCTCCACCCTCGCCGTCCTCTTCAACCGAGATGACCACCGTAGATTCTTATTATTATGCAAAGCCAGAGGTTCCAGGTAAGGCGTCTGTGTTCCTGAGCTGCGCCCCGCTCTTCATCTCCTATCCGCAGAACACAAAGAGCACCCTCATTGTCCCTCAAGTCTGCATTGCTTGCGAGATACAGACGGGAGACCCCCACATACACTGCCAGTTATCCTGCGATGTACTATCCTAGGCAGCCCCAACAAAAAGCTTACGATCAGAGAGATATACGCTGCTATGGAAAGTAAATATCCCTGGTATAAAACGGCAGGCTCTGCGTGGAAGGCGAGTATCCCAGGCCTTATTGTAATCAGAATCCGAACCTCTGATGGAGCATTCTCAGCAATCCGTCCGTCATCATCTATCGTTGAACCTGTTGTTCGAACGTGAAGCGAGACCTGTAACTGACCCTGGGGTCGGATCCTATTGGACTGTAAATTTGAGTGCTCCGCCTGGTACAAAGCGTCCAAGAAAACGTGGTAGGAAAGATACTGTTGATGATGCCGACCCTCCGCCTCCGCCTAGAAAACGCGGTCGTCCAAGGAAGTATCCAGAACAAGAACCTATGGTATTTGATCAACCACCGATGGCTATGATGTTGGTACCTGCATCGGATGGGTACCCTCCAGGTTGCCAACTTCCAACGTGGTCAACCCGGGAGAGAGGTGGAAGCAAAACCTCTGAAGGCGCGAACAGTAGTTTTGGTGACGATGAGGACATGATGGGGTATAGTGACATTGTTGACGGGGCCTCTGGTGACGATTACGAGAGTGAAGAGGATCAAGAACAGCAATCCAAGTTCCTCCTGCGACCCATACAGAACGGGAATGCACACGACTCACGTTCTCGTCAGTTTCTCCAGCAATCACATCCAACGCAACAGCATCATCAGTATTTGCATCCGACCAAGTCATCAGACTCTAGCACACTTGCACACCGACCAAATTATGGGGGACATGAAGGTCGTGATAACCCCGACACTGGCAGGACGATTGACCGTTTGCGACACGAGGTAGAGGGACTGAGACAGCAATCAGCCGATGCTGTTTCGGTGTCTGTAAAGATGTCTGATCAGTTAGCAGAAGCGCATGCCGAGAACTCGAGGGTGAGAGCGGAGCTCAGGATCATGGAATGTAAGTATGAGGAAGCTGAAAAGCGGAGAAAAGACGTGGAAAGGATGTTTGAGCAGCAGGGTAGATTGCGATATCTTGCGGAAGAGAAACTGCAAAATCTGAACTGGAGACGGTCAATGTCTCCAGAGGATTGCTGAGCATCTGGATGCGTGTCGTGTTGCTTGATCTACTAGTATCGGTGGGATTTGTGATACCATATATAGTATGAACAATCGAAGCCTGCTCTGCAGTTTTTTTCTACATGTCTTCCAAAATCAAAACTTTGTGAGGCCATAAATTGTTCTGGTGCATGTATACCGGGCTGATTTTTGCTCTAGCTACGACAAACGCGCATCTATTACACCCCTTCATACTAGTGGGCCGATTGCTGTCTCTGGTGATGGATCCAAACTCGTCACTTGCGTTGGCGAGGAAGGAATTTTAACTGACGTTGAACACGGAACAGAGCTGTGTCGCTTTGCAGGTGTACGTTGCTTGTCGTCTGTTCTCCGTACTTGCATTTCACTGCTTTTGATAACTTCAGGACACAGAGTCGATCAGTTCTCTTTGCATTTCGCCTTGCTCAACTTTTTTGCTCATTTTTACCGGATCGCTTTCTTTACGTATCTTCAAAATCCCTTCATCCTTCGAGACTCCATCAGTGCGCGTGCAGCCTGAACGCGTCGTTTCCCGTGCACATGATGCTCCTATTCATGTTTGCAAAGTTGATCCGACGTCGACGTACCTCGCATCCGGGTCTGCAGATGGAGTAGTCAAAGTGTGGGATATACGTAAGGGATATATTACTCATGTTTTCAAAGGCCACGGCGGGGTCGTCAGCGCACTTGCGTTCAACTATCCCCGGGATCCGTCTTCTGTGACGGCCGATGTCAAGATGCAGCTCATCACTGGGTCAGTTGATACTAAAATTCGTATATTTGATTTGTCTTCCGCTGCAGCAAGGTCTGGTGCACGGTCGAAGCCGGAAGCAGTGTTAGATGGGCATGTGTCTGTTCCTCGAGGGTTGGATGTTTCTTCCGATGGAAAATGGTTGCTGAGTGGGGGGAGAGACTCAGTTGTCTTGTTGTGGGATTTATCATTTGACCAGTCTGATGGTAAGCCAAAAGGGAAAGGCAAGAACAAAGACTCTCCGCCGAGGCTTGTGAAGACAATTCCGGTATTAGAACGCGTCGAAGCTGTCGGATTACTCCATCCAGACGAGAACATTGCAAGTTCTTCTACTTCTGACGGAATCGGGAAACTTCGTTTCTACATTGCTGGGGAGAAAGGTGCTGTTTCCATATGGGATTGCAAAAAAGGAACCCTTTTGTTTTCTTTGGGGAAAGCAAGGCTAGGTGATGAAGAAGAGTCTACACAGATTCTTGACGCTTTGTAAGTTTCACGTCTCACCAGCACCATGAGTGTGCGTGTCGAACCTTGAGCCTTCCAGGTACCTACCTTCGATTTCTACGATCGTCTCCGTTCATGGAGACCAGAACATTCTCTTTCATTCGATCTCAAAAAGAAAGCTTAGCCGTCAATTTATTGGTTTTAACGACGAAATTATCGACGCGACTTTTATCAACTGTGATAACGCTAAAAAGGATAGCCATCTAGCTATTGCTACGAATTCGTCGTTGGTTCGTGTTTACGATATTTCCACTCTTGACGCCAGACTACTCGAAGGACACACCGAAATTGTCTTATGTCTCGATCGTGGGGCTGATGGACGTTTACTCGCCAGCGGGAGCAAGGATTCTTCTGCAAGATTATGGGCTCCTTGTCCATCTACAGTGGATAGCTGGGAATGGGGGTGCGTAGCAATATGTAACGGACATGCAGAAAGCGTAGGCGCCATCGCTTTGTCTCGACAGGATAATGAAACCCAGGCGAAATTTATGTTCACCGGAAGTCAAGATCGGACAATCAAGATGTGGGATTTGTCTAACGTTCCAACTGTCTGCGAGCCAGACCAGAATTCGGAAGTCCTGACATGCAAGAGTCTGTGTACACTCAAGGCCCATGACAAGGACATCAACTCGTTGGATGTTGCACTGAACGATCGCTTGTTGGCTTCTGGATCACAGGATCGGACGGCCAAGATTTACGAAATTGATTACTATTCAAACCCTGTACGAGGGAGCCTGAAGCTGGTCGGAACGTGTAAAGGTCATAAGAGAGGTGTATGGTGCGTGCGATTTGGGAGGCACGAAAAAGTGTTGGCAACTGCGAGTGGCGATAAATCTGTCAAGCTGTGGAGCTTGGGTGATTTCAGTTGTTTAAAAACGTTCGAGGGACACGGAAATTCTGTTTTGAGGGTGGATTTCTTGAGCGAGGGATTACAGATGGCGAGTTGCGGGTCGGATGGGCTAGTAAAAGTGTGGAATGTGAGGACGGAGGAATGTGTGGTAACCATGGATAATCATGAGGACAAGGTACGCGTAATTGATGTGATCTTGACGCTCGAGGGTCCTAACTTGTGAAGGTATGGGCTTTGGCTGTCAGCCACGATGAAAAAACCATTGTATCCGGAGCGGCGGATTCGGTCATTACATTCTGGAAGGACTGTACTGAAGAAAAAGAAATCGAGAAGGAGACGAAACGAGCGGAAGCGGTTTCCAAGTAAGTGGCACCACATTGACTGTGTTCGCTGTATTTGCTTGCGCTGATCACGCCATATAGAGAACAGGACTTCTTGAATTATATGTCGCTTCAAGATTATCGTAACGCTATATTGCTTGCGCTCGCAATGGAGCAGCCTGGGCGATTGTTATCCGTATTCAAAAACATCCGTAATGGGATGGTCGTCGACGAACCTTCAAAATCTCTGACGGGACACTCGGCAGTTGATGAAGTAATACGGACGTTGTCGAGCGATGATTTAGTGAAGTTGGTCCAATTTGTGAAGAATTGGAATTCAAATGGGAAGACGAGCGGAATCGCGCAGGGGATTTTGTTTGCGATTGTGAAGCTCAGAACCGCGGAGGAATTGATGGATGCTTTCAAGCCTCAATGGGGAATCATGGCGACCATCGGAAACGAAGGTGGATTGAAAGAGGCTATGGATGGGTTGATCCCCTATACAGAGAGACATCTTGCAAGGATGGAGAGGTTGGTGCAGGAGAGTTATGTGGTCGACTTCTTACTCGAAGAGATGGATAACGGAATGTTAAACGAAGATGACCTGGAGGTAATGGACATTGATGCATAAAGTAACTTATAAAAATTATTTACTAAACGATGTAATCCTCCCTAATGTACATCCTTCTACTCCATTGAATAACAGTACTATTTCGCCCGGCTCCACATCGTTACTGTACATATCGCTTTCAATGACGAGCCCTTGCTCAAGTAGTAAACGACGCATGATACCGGATAGACATCCGGTGTCGAGGGGCGGAGTAACCCATCGATTTGAGCGGTAAAATGCGATGTTACGGATGGAAGTTTCTGTCACTCGGTTATTGGTATTGCGCAGAAGGACATCGGATGGGTTTTGGCCAGGAGGCAGTGATGATCCGATTGGTGGGATGTTAAACCGGGCACGGGCGGCGTCATAGTGTGGACGGTTTGTCGTCTTAGTTGAAGTGAAAATGGAAGAAGGGGTTTGGGCTGTGTCCAAGTAGACATAAACAATTGGTTCAAGCGATGAAAGATCGTCGGTCAACGGATTGATCGCGGCTGCGTCGAGCAGATTGCGCAATACATGCGGAACAGGAAAGACCGAGATTCTTATTTCTCCAGATGCTGACAAAAGTATACGGATCTGCAACAAAAGTAAATACTAATAGAAAGTAGAGCGCGACCATGCCTAGGTGGAGAGTAATGGCGAATATGACCTTCTGTGGTTGATCAAAGTCTACCTGCACAGCCTCGTCGCATAGATATTGCAGCTGATTTAACGTCAGCTCTTTAGGAATGGACCATTTGTGCAATTGTGCGGCTCTGATGAATCTGTCGACGACATATGGGAGTAAGAGATATGGAGAAGGTGACCCGCTATTGACCGCTGAGTTCCAGTCGGCCTTTCGCAGAGCGGGGTCAAATCGACAACTGGAAAGTAAATCAAAGTCCATGGCCGTCGTGATATCATCACATCCGTCACAGGTAAAAGGAGAACGTCTGAACGACTGGGAAAATTGTTCATGAACGTTGTTCATGAACTGTTCATGAACTTGTGGCAAGTTCCTGGGTCGTTGTTAAGATGTTTATATTTACAAACCAACCAACTCTACATACAATCATGTAAAATACAATAAAAAACAATGCATTGCGGCGACTCGGAAGACTGTGACCCAGTTGCTGAGCATGTGTATTACCTTACTTGGATGTTGCCACGTTGTGCCGCCGCCCGCGCCGCGACTCTTTAATTGTCGCCTTTGCCAGTAATTATAAGTAATAGATGCAACTCAAGTTGCGCTTTGCTATTGCTCTGGAACGATTGCTCACTATTCTAGCTACTGTACCAGAACTTACTTCAACATGGGAACTGGATGACATTATCAAGTACCTCGCACTAGCCCAATACATCAAACGTGTGCCTAGACAGACAGCAAGAGCATCTAGACGTGATCCACAAGCAGTACAAATTTGTTGTGTATATTGAATATCAGGCTCCCCATTCGATAACAGGAGAACTTGACCGGGGAGTGGTTCCATGCGCATTTCTGGGAGGTATTACAGTATACTATGTGCTTTCAACTGGATTTCACATTTGCTCTTAAGTACTACAGTAGATATAGAGTCAAAGCAATACCTCAGGCTACTACTAGTAGGATAACAAGGCTGGAAGATTGAGCTACTATGCTTTGCGCATGGTACTATTGACCATGCGAGGCTGGTAGTGGCCGCGTCGGATTGCCATACGCAGCTTAGACATGTCGAGATCCTAGGATTACATGATGCTTAGCAATGCCACGTGTGGTTCATGAACGATGTTCATGAACTGTGACTCCCAGTCGTCCAGACTTTCTGAGTTATCCCGGTAGCTTTGTCACGCTCAAAATTGTTGTTTTTCTAGCACGTTACTAGCCTCTTAGATTAACTAGATCCCTTGACAAAAGTTGTTCAGATGGTTATTGAGAGTATATAGAAAAATTTAG